>PVLA01005369.1:8494-148581 GCA_004027455.1 Hydrochoerus hydrochaeris
AGCAGCAGCAGCAGTGAAAGCCCAGATTCCAGGGGGATGAGATCTTCAACACTGAGCAAGAGAGATACCAGATTTCAGGGCACCACAAGGTGGGTCAGCACTCACAGCACTCCAGGGTTACATGAGATCTGTTTTTGTTTGACAAATGGAGTTTACCGTCACAAAGTGGTGTTTTAAATTTCTAGTTAAGAAGCTAAATAACTGATACATTAAAAAAAATAAAGGACGATGTGCTGAGAAAATAATTATCACTCTAAAATGGTAAAACTGGCCAAAAAACTTCTTTCAAGAATAACAGTACTCGAAGTATACTATTGACCTAAATATAAAGGCCAAAACTACACCGCTTTCCACAGTCAGTGTCTAAGAATATGATAATGATTTACAAAGGCATAAAAACTACTAAGCATAAATAAAAAGATTACTAAATTAGCATGAATTACAAGTTAGAATTTCAAAGCTTCTATTTATCCATTGGTACTGTAAAGAAAAACTGCAATCAAAGAACAGAGAAGAATCCACAAAAGGAGAAAATCTATGATGGAGGAAAATGAATATTCAGAATATATAAAGAACATCAGTAAGTCAATAGGCAAAAGACAAACTACCCAACTGAAAAACGGATGGAAGATTTAAATAAGTGCTTTACAAGGAAGAACTCTAACTAGAGAAAATGCATCTTTGTTGCTAAATTGGTAATTTAAAAAGTGGGGCATTAATATCAAGTGTTGGCAGGCACTCAGAGCAGAGGAGGTACTAATACTTTGATGCCATTTAGGATGACTATTGATATTATAGGAAAGTTCACAATTGTCACAGTGAAGGTGAATCTGCATACAATGAAACAATAGAGGAATTATACCCTCATATGTATTCCTTAAAGAAATCTTGAATATGAGCAGAAGCAGACATAACCAGAAATAATCACTTTTATAATCACTTTTCAGTAACTAAAAGAGGAAATAATCTAAATGTCCATGACACAGACTAGCTAAATAAACTGATACATGTGAACAATAAAGTATTATATATCTATGAGAATGAAATGTTAGCCATGAGCATCAACGTGGTTCTCACAAATTTAATTTTGAGTAAAAGAAGTCATACAGTATATAGGATGGCAAATTATGTGGTATTTATATAGTTTCAAAAATCTACAAACCTAAAAGTAATACACATTATTGGTGAATGTAAGTGGGAAATCTATGAGCAAAACCAAGGTGATAATTAATGTGCATGTCAGCAGGTGTATCACTTCTGGAAGAGTCAAGCAAATTTTAGAGAAGGGCTACAAGGTTCTTTTAGCTTACTACCAATCTTTAACTTTCTTCTGGATGATGTCAAATGTTTGCTTTATGCTTTTCTAAATGTTTTTAAAGTTTCTTTATTATCTTTTGTATGGACTTCTGTATTTATTTTTCACTGTTAAAAACTTTGAATTAAAATTCATCCTCCAAAAGGCATGCTTCAAGTTAGTTTTAAGAACCATTTTCCAATGTTAACTTTAAGCAAGGATTGTTTCTTATCTGCTCCTTTAGCACAGCACATAAATTCTGCTATGTAGTAAGTGTCAAAATTTTTGATTAGTATTTACCCTTTTAATACAATGAAGATAAAATCCAAGCAATTGACAATTTTTGAAAACCAGGCAGTTAAAAATCCTATTATCTTGACTAGGGTACATGGGTTTGACGAGGCAAGAATCTCTGGGAAGGTCCTTTTGTCCACAAATAACTCCTGTGCATATCTTATTGATTAGCATTTTATTTGGTTGTAAAAAACCACTTCCAAGCTTGAAAGTAGTACACCCCTAGGGAGATTTAAATGATGATATACAGTAATAATTTGCACCATAATATGCATTAATTGAACTAGGTTATTAATCCACTGAATATAGGAAGTAGAATAAAGAAAAGGGCATTGAGCCTTTAGAAATAATTGTGTTACCCATTAACCTTTAATTTTATCTGCTTGTCTGGTCATTCCAAGGATATGAGTCTTTTCAGTAAGTTTTTGCCCTGGTACCCACAAAAGTTGAAACTTCACATTGATTGATACACATCTTCCTCATCATAAAAATTCTTTTCAAAGATTTCTGAACCGAATGTGTACACACGTCCACACCTGCTTCTTTCCACCCTTATTTGAATATCAGTCTCATCTATTGGAGTTGACTAACTTACTGCTCACAAAAATAACCACTGGAAAAGATCTTTGATGTTCTTGTCAGATATGAAGGAAATACAGTTTTACCAGTAAGGCAAATACTTCAAATAATTACAATGTCTTCTAGAAATTTTGCCATGTGATATTCATGCATTTTTAATTTCTTATATAAGATAGCCTTTATGACCATGTTTATTTTTAAATTCTGAGCATGATGAACAGTAACACATACAGTATGTACAACGTATTATAGTTATTAGTAAATGTAACGTATATATCACATATGTATCTCTGTTAAACTTCTTGTAAAATAGATATAGATGTGGAAATATGGCAGTAACTCTATCATCTATCTATCTATCTATCTATCTATCCATCCATCTATCTATCTATCCATCCATAAACACAGATGTTAATATGGCTACAGTATACCAGTGAGGAATGAAAGGCACAGATTCCCTTTGGCATGTGTGTTTAGTGTTCTCTTGAACATGGTTTTCTGGTAGAAAGAAGTATTCAGTGGCTGTGTGTAATCTAAGCATAATTATGTCAGCTTTCCTAGGTTACACAATAGTATTAGGTTTGCTTTGAGTGTTTCATGGAATTTTAAGAAAACAAAGATTCACTTTTCAGTGGCAGGTTTGATGGGGGTTATAAGAAGACAAAATCTAGCCTGACTCTTAGGGGTAGGTATCTTGGGAGAATGTGTTCACTTCATTTTGCCTGTGGAAGTTTTAAGAAAATTAGAGTATGATCATTAGCAATTCAGTAAAAAACAATTTCATAGTAAGGCTTGAAGACTACTTGCAGAACTTGTGGCAAGACTCTGAAATACATAGGTAATAGGCCCTTTTCTACATTACTGTACAGTACTGAAAGATGCCCTTACAGTCAATAGTGTTGGTTTAAGAAGGCTGAGGGTGATAAATGTGAACTGTAATTATGCTGATCGAATAGCACTGTGCTCTGTAATCCATACATGTATCGATTGTGTATTTCCAAAATCAATGAGGTGCAGCAACTTGGATTGGCTGATCCAGTCAGCTAATGTGCAATGTGAATTTGGATGTATGGAAAATGCATGGGTGCCAGAATGCTTGCTGTGTACTTTATTCACTTGATAGGAACCCCTACAGCTGTATACCCTTGGTGAAACTTGACATATTTGTATGGCTGCCAATCCTAGGAGTTAAAATGCCTGGATATTTCTGCTGCATGTTCTGGCTGAATTGACCTTCTTCTATGCTTTTAGATAAACTCATTTAATTTACACATTTATTATATGTGGAATCTAGGTTTGCTCATTCCATCAATATAAATTAATATTGTTATTTTTCATAGAGTGGTCACAGATAACATTATGAATAAGGCTTATTTAGAAAGAAAGGAAGAAAATAAGAAAGAAAGATCTCTCATTATAAAATGCTTTCCCATTTTGTCTTCCTCTTAAGTAGCAAGCCATCCAATTTGAGAGAGATTTTGTGGTACAATATCTGAAAATATGGAAAATCAGCTGATTATTGGATGCTGTTTCCTTTGAGAGACGTTTGATCAGCAGGTTCTCTACTTGTTTTCTCCATGAATTCTCAGCTATATATCTCAGGTCTACACTTACCAGGTTTCATCAGGAGTTAGAACATGATGATGTGCAACTTCCTTATCTACAGGGGAAGAAATAACGGTTCTAGGTAAAAGAAACTGAAAATTACAAATAGGACAATTCTAAAGATAAGGAAATATTGGACAGATAGGCAAATTAATGGTTCTCTCTGGACAAGCTCAAAGCATTTGAAATAAGGGAAAGATGAGACAACTGTCCTCAAATTAATTTGTAGCAGAGATTATATAAGTTAACTATACAAAAACAACCCATCTAAATCTCAAAACAAACAAACAAAAGCAACGGTGTGGGAGCACCATTGCCAATCTGAATAAACTAGCTGAATTTTCCTGAAATTTTCTAAAATTTTCCGAATATCATGTTGTCTCCTTTAGCCTCCAAAAGTGCCTTCAGGTCTACATCCATTCTCCACTACCACAGAGCTCTGTCCACCTGGTGTATCCTACCCAGAACCTTCCAGGTGGGATCTACAGGTGATTGTCTTTGACTCTCTGATAACCCTGAAACTAGAAGGGTTTTTGTGTCCTAAGTATCTCCCTACACAGTCCCACAAACTTTCAGAAGTTTTCAAAATTAATTAAGAGCACTTAGATATGCCTTACTTTTCTTAAGCACTGGCATAGTTTTCCAAAAAAAAAAAAAAAAGAAAAGAAAAAAAGAAAAAAAAGGATGGAAAGCCTGAAAGAGTAAGAATCTGAATTTGAGGCTAAAATAGTTCTTGGGTATCCTGGAATAGTAATAGTACAAATGCATTTTTGAAAGAATATCATAATTCTTTGTCATAGCTAACATTTGTGTTGTTGTGTTCTTTAAGACCATAGAGTTATCTAGTTCTCATCTATCCCTTTGCTTTTTATAGAGATCATCTTGAAAATACAGATTCAACTTATAGGTACTTGGTGAGGTTCCTGTAATTAAAATCCCCTAAAATTGTGACCCTATGAGTGTCTCTCAGGGCAGCCTGCTTTCTTATTACTTACATGTTCCTCTTAGTTTATAGCTCCACAGAAGCTGACCTCAGTTGTGATTTCTGTGATCTGTCCATTTCTCCAAATTTTGAAATGCTATTTGTCCAACACTTGGATTATCTGATTGTTCTATATAAAGTCATTAATTTCTAGGTTTTCTTGTTTTAATAGCTATTTTCTTTTTTTAAGGAAGAAAGTGATGATTTCACAGTTTCTTTGGTTGCTACAAATAAAATCAAAATGATAACAGGAATTTTCATGTAAAAGCTGCAAAGAGTCCCTGCAAAGATTGTAGGATTGCAAATTGAGTATCAGGCTTCTAAGAAGTAAAACTCTAACTTGACAAGAAGCCATGCAATAGCTTTGTGGCAAAGGGTCAGGCAAAGATTCCCTAAATGTAAAATAATAAGCCATAAATTGGTAAAAGACACATCAAAATTAAAACTTTAGTTTTTTAAAATTTATCATTAAAAAATAAAAGGGAAAGTCACAACTCAAAAAACACTTGTTAAACACACTTGATAATGGACTTACATTCAGAGTATATAAAGGATTCTTAAAACTTAAAAATCAAAAGACAGACCACATAAAAATGGCAAAAAGATTTGAAATTCTTCATAAAATGCGACATGCATCTTTAAGAACCACAAAGTGCTCATTATCATATTATCAAGGAGACATTAATTAAAACTAAAATGAGATATCACTATATCCCTGCCAGAATGGCTAACGTTAAAATAACAGTTGACACCTGATATTGGTGAAAGTAAAATATAATATGTCACTCATATTATTGGTGGGAATAGAAAAGGGCAGCACTGCCTTGGAAAATAATAAGGTAGTATCTTAGAAAGTGAAGCATGTATTTACTATATGATATAGCTATTCTACTCCTAGGTAGAAATGAAAATACATATTGACACAATGACTGATACAAATATTTAACTTAGCATTATTTATTGTATTGAGAGCTGGAAACAACTCAAATGCCTATCAGTTGGAGCATGTACAGACATAGAGAGGACTGCTACTCAAAGGAACAGTATAACATGGATGAACCCGAAAACATCGTGGTAAAATAAAGGTAGAACACAGTGTTCTTTTATACTGTGTGGTTCCATTTGTGTGAGATCCAAGAGGGGGCAGCATCAGAGTGAGCCAAAGCACTGTCTCGTTCTGCAGGTGAGGGAAGGAGACTGATAGCAAAGGGCAGGAGGAAATACTTTACTGTGAGGGAAATGTTATTCATATTAAGTTGAGAGAAACATTTATGGCTGTATACAATCATCAAGGTTCTCAGAGTATCTACTTTCAATAAATAAAACATAGTATACATAAGTTAAAATAAATATATCTAAAAAATCTTTACAAACTCTTCCTTAACAAATACAACATGAAATTTGCTCCATTTCTCTAAAATTGTATCTTTCTTCCATCATTCCCACAGAATTTTATGTTAATATAAAGCATATTTCTGCTTGGAGATCTTCTATAAATTACCCTAACCTGTTTCTCTGCAGCTCAACTATGAATATACATTGAAATATGCATTTTTAATATATTAAAATTATTGCTACATAAATCTCTAATCATTATTTTTCCAGCTCGATTCAGCTTTCTCTAAGTTTACAGTACCCCTGATCAAATCAGTACAAAAGGATTTCAAGTTTTGATAATTATCTAAAATTAATAGGTAAACATAGTTTTTATGAAGTACATGTTTTATTGATCCTGGATGAAAACAAGATTCTCTGTTACAAGTATTTCAAATGCTAAGTGTTTGCTGTTCCAGGAGTTATGCTCTTCACAACGAGGCATCTTAGCTGAATTTCTCCAAGGGTGTGAATGGATCCTTTCCGGGGAAGAAGGGCTGAGATTATATAAAAGAAGACACAGGGAAGAAAGCTCACCATGCCTCAGTTTGAATTACATCCTCAGAGATATCAGTTTTAGAAATGAGTGCATTTGAATAGAGTGTGTCTAGAAGGTGGCTCTTTTGAAATTGTCAACGTCTCCCTTCTTCCTGTGTTTGAAAACATTGCTTTGGGGTGATTATCCACCTAGTTGATTCAAAACACACCCAAATTCCACAATACCAAATTAATATTTAAAAATTCATAGCTTTTCTATGCTTCAATAAAAACAACGAGATGAGAAAGAAGTCAGGAAAACAATTACATTCATATTAGCTTAAAAATTAACTACCACCACCACAACCTAGAAATCACGCTAAGCAAGGAGATGAAAGATCTCTATGCTGGTGAGGAGGTAGGGAAAAAGAACTCTATTTACACTGCTGGCAGGTATATAAATTATTACAGCTACTATGGAAATCCGTGTACCATTCCTTTATATATGTCCAAAAGAACTAAAGCCAGCATTCTGTAGGGACACCTGCAAGCCCGTGTTTATTGCACTGTTCACAATAGCTGAGATATGGAAATAGAACCAACAACAGATGAATAAAGAAAAAATGTATATATGTTTATACACACACACATTACACACACACAGTGGGGGTGTTATTCAGCTATAAAGGGGAAATAAATGCCATTTGTGGGAAATGGGTGCAACTGGTGATCATTATGTTGAACAAAACAAGCCAGATACAGACAAGTAATACATTTTCCTTAATGTGTCCAATCTAAAAACAAGAAAAAAAAAACCCAACAAAGTAAAGATGGCAAGTTGGTACAGAAGCAGAAGGGGGATATTTATAAGACAAGAAGAATAGAGCAAGAGTGTGTGGGGGGGGGATGTAAGAGAATGTAATAGACACAATATGTGGGATCAAAATATGTATTTTCCCAGTCCCCAGACTAACTGCATCAAGAGCTTGGGTGGTGCCTATTCCTTTTCAAAACTGCCCAGGTTATTCCAATGTTCAGGAATGATTAAGAGTCCCTCATCTAGGATGCAGTTTGGGAGATCTGCTTTTTATTTTGGAAGTCAATGGATTAGAATTAATGTCAGCTTTCTAGATGTTGTAGAGAAGAAATGGTAGCTGAAAGAAGAAATTGTAAATGAAAAGCCAGACTCTCATTTGATGGCTTAAATTTTCTGCAGTCATAAATAACAAAAAGGAGGAAATGGGGAAAGAAAGTGATTGTCTCTGTGCTTCCTGAAACTTAAAATAATTGTAACTAAAATATAATTAGAATCTTGTTACAAAAATCTTTTTTTGTTTTCCATTTCTGGGGATCTTAAGATTATGAAACAACTCTTTGCTAGCTTAAAGATAAAACAAGGCAATTAAGACTCTTAAACAATGTACACTGTTCCTTTTCTGACTAATTGCTTACTAAAATATAGAATTTAAACCTAAATAAGCACTTTTTTTCAATTAATGTCTTATCCTTTGTTCTAGTTTGTTCAAAATTTTTTTTAAAAAGTCCTATCCTTGTATCAAAAACTTTAGTAGAAATTAATAAGATTTTCTGCTTACAAAAATTTCCTAGCAATGTGAATTCTGGAATTTTAATATATTACTATTAGTAGACTGACAGTTATTACATGGTTTACTAGGTTTACTGGGGCCTTTTTGCAGGGTTGTATATATTATAAAGTCATAATTGGAGACATTCTATTTTTAAGAACCTCAGAATTGAGACAGGGAAATATTTCTGTGATATTAAGCTAGTTATTGCTACAAAGACTGATTAGTTTCCATAATTTGGAGCTGGGCTCAGCAGTGTGTACACTGGATGCTAAGGTGGAAACACTTTGCATACTGAAATGGAAAGATCAGGAAATTGTCTTCTGAAACTGTATCTTCAGGTATACTGGAAAAGCTGTAGTCTGTGCTGCTTAGCTTTTCAATGCAATTTCTTCTTTGTCTGTTAATGGCAAACGAAAATGGTTTGTGGTGGTCCTGTTATAAGAATTACATTATACATGATTTTATCTGTGTATCTGACCATATTTTAATATTTATAATCTATCAATACTCTTCCCTTTCCCTTAAGTATCAGTCTAACTTAACTATTATGTATATAATTTTCAACTGTCATGCACTGATTTATTTTGGCTTTTTTTCTCTTTTAGTCTGCTACCTAAATTTTTCACACTCTGAACTCTACCCATGTAGCCTTTCTACATTTTATACTCCTTCCTTCCCTTCTTTCTGGTTAGTCCTGTCTGGGTTTGGCTTATGCTATGTGATCAGGACTGCTAAATTATTTATTCCAACATGATCCATATCCTTAAAAGTCTCATGTGTATTCATCCATTTGCTAACAATTCTATTTTTCTACCCATTAATGTAATTAAACTTTTTAAAATCAGTGATTATAATGGACTATAACAATATATTCCAAATACACTATAGTTGACCTTGGATGGACATTTATCCCTTTATTTTCTGGATTAGGTTTGAGTGTAGGAGACATCAGGAGGTATCACAAAGTGTCCTGCCATCAAGATCTAATCCTTCTACCAACTGTGACTGACCTTTTTGCCACTGTCATCCCATCTCATGTGAATAGTTGATCTCACACACTCAGTACTGCAGGTTAGATACTTAGGAGGCACTTACCATTTTGTCTTTTTTTCACCTTTCTTAGGTATATCTGATATTATTTACAAGTTTTCAAAGTTTCTTTTTTGAGTCATCTCTAAAATTTAATTCTTTAGCTAAATAGTTTCTTTTTTTCCCGATTCAGAAATACTATTTATTCCTTTTCATGGATATGCCTAACCATTGTTTATAAAATAATACTTTTCTGTAATACATGACTGTATCAGTATCATATCATATAATTTATATTTTTTGAATTTGTTTTATAAGTAGAAACATGAATATGAATACACTAAGTAAAACTAATAAAAGTAATACTTTTTCTATTTAGTGATGATTAATTAATGTATAGTAAATAATCACATTTATTATTGCAATTATATTGTTGAAAGCAGTATATTACTTTAAAATAGACAAACTGGTTTTTGAGCTTTTTTGGTCTTACTGTTGATATTTCTATAATATGTGTAACTTCTAGTGTAGTTTTTCTTCCTGATTCAATGTACCATTTATACTTATCTTTGCCACCTCTTCCCAACATGCTTGTATGTCAGAAAATAAAGGATCTCACCTTCGTTTTCTCTACCCACAGCTCTCTTGCTAGCAGTCGTCTGGTTCTGCTCTTTTAGTTCTGATTTCATGAATCTTTTTTGTTTTTAACCTGGGAAATTCTTGAGCAATGTCCCTAACCATTCTTTTGGAATTCAGTATGCCAGAGAGAGGGAGGCAGTGACCTGCTTGCAGAGATGGTAACTGGAACTTGGGGGTGGCATGCACCCAGGCAAGGAGAAGCGATGCCAATGGAAGCCATTTTTGACCAGGAAGTAGAAGGAGCAGGGCGAAAATTAGGATGAAGGGAGAGAAAATGGCCCACTGCTCTTACTGACCACTGTTACCAATTTCTCAGATTTAATCCTACAATCAGAAATATCTATAGTGGAATTTGACAGAAAATTTTATTCCACTAGCATTTTTTGGACACATTTTATTCACCAAGTCTTGTGCTAAGTACCTGTGATAAATTGAAGGATGGCAAGACATAAATGTACAATAATTAAATGTAGTGAGTATCAAAATGGAGAAAAATAGATTTGTGCTTTGAGAATGAATATGAGAGTGGATTTAACTCAGACTTGGGGGCTTAAGGATTACCATAGAGGAAATAATGTTTATGCTGAGACTAGAGGCACAAATCAAAATGAGACAGGTGAAACAGGATGTGGAGAGCATGCCAAGACCTGAATTTTCAAGCCAGGATGTGGATAGAGGCAGAGAAGGCTATATGAGATTTTCCTCTTCTTCAGGCCTTCTTTCACTGTAACTCGTCACATCTCATATTCCTTCTAATATTACCTGAGGTTGCTAAAGCAGATACATTATGGGGAGATCAAGGACTTCAAAATGCAAATCTGTAGAAGAATTTGGACTGGTATTATGGAGCTGTAGTCAAAGCACAGGTTATAAAGAAAGACTTTCCCACCTAAATGGAGAAAGTGCGTAACAAACAAAAAGCCACTTGATACCCAAATTCAGGCACGAACAGAAACAAGAGCCTTATCCTTGGACTGAAATGAGTCTTTGAAGATGCTTAAAAATGAAAAAGGCAACAGTGTAAATTGTTCTTTTCATAGAATATGAGATGTCAGTGGGAGTTAAATAAAACAATATTAGGTTCTTCAGACAAATGATTTTCAGAAACACTAGGATTCGGTGGGGGCCATGTGAGTTTGTGTGTGTGAAGGGAGTGGGGCAGAGGAAAGTGTAAAACTGAAATTGGGACCTGCATTCTTCCATGTTCCGTGTTTTTCAACACCTCAGGATGCCTAACACTATTAGAATCTCTTGGTAGGAATGCCTACCAAGGGATTCTCTTTCCCCACTTTATTGGGTATCCAATCATTTTACCATAGAATCACCATTAACTCATCACAAAAGTAATAATTTTCAACATTCTACCAAACACCAGTCTTTTTCCCTTAAATTCTGTATTGTTTTGGGAATCATTTAATTTCACATTTGGTTGATTTATTTCTGTTAAGTTTTACAATTTCCTTTTGAAATGTAAATCTTTTCATTGCACAACTGTTCTAGAAAAAGAGAATAAGCTACTTCTAGGGACAGTTTGGTATTATTAAGATTGTGGGTCCCTTCTTGTTATTTAAGAAAAATCAGGGTATAACAGAGTCCTGATATATTTTGAGTAATATATACCCAGGAAGCTTCCAAATGCAGTAATTCTTTCTCTTATAACTTAGTCATTAGTTTTTCTTTACCTGGTTTGGTTTCAGCATAGTAACTCTTAAACATATTTGGAATATTCTAAAGGTTGTACTTGAATGTTCAGCAAATAAATTATATAATGAGCACTTTTGTAAAATCAAGTCTTTGCTTTTCTTTTTCCCATGACAAAATGTTGCAGCAACATTGTATTTTGTACACATATAGTCCATCAAGTAGTAAAGGGTTTTTGAGAATGGCCAATCCATCCTTTAGAAGAGAATATTAAGAAAACTTCTAATTAATCATATTAAATCAGTTGACTTTAATGAAGAGGGAATAGGTGAGTATTTTTTCCTTCTGAAATGCCAGTACAAACTATGTCAAATCCTGAGATAATTATGTTATCAAATTGATGAGAAACTTTCCTGGCTCAAGTTCAGTTGAGAAGTAGGTCTAGACTCGGTTGTTATACAGAGCTCAGCTCCTAGAATCTTCAGTGAATGTAAAAGTGTAAGATAATGATTAAGAAAATTCAAATGTAGTGTCAATAGGTTTTATCTCCTTCCTTTCATAATAGCTGAGGTGTTTTTATTCCATATATATTCTGTAGATGCTTTGAACAACTATTTAAAAAGAAGCATTTTCTGATATTTTCAAATAATGCTTCTGAAAGTATTCTACATTTTAATGTAGTTTTGAGTATTTTAAAGGAGGAAAATAATTATTAGAAGGCAAGTAATATGGATTGAATTATATCTGCCCTCTCCCAGCAAGAAAGATACGTTGAAATTCAAATTTCCAGTATCTCACACTATCAATTTATTTAGAAATAGGCTGTAATTCAGTGGTAGATTGTGTGTTCAGCATACATGAGGTTCTGGGTTGTAATTCAGTGGTAGATTGTGTATTCAGCATACATGAGGTTCTGGGTTAGAAAAGAAATAATGTCTTTATAGAGCTAATGAGGTCATTAGGCTGAACTCTAACACAATAAAAATTTATATTCTTATAAAAAGTAGAAATTTGAACACAGAGACATGCACATGAAGTAAATGATGTGACGATTTGGGGAGAAGATATACGTATACCTGGGGTAAGGCCCTTATAATACAGGAATGCCAAGAATCCTGGTGATTTCTGACAGCTACAAAATTCAGGGATGGCTCCTCACATGCTCCACAGAGAGCATGGCCTGCAAACACTTTGATTTCAGAATTCCCTTCTTAGAATTATCAGAACGTAAATGTGTGTTGTTGTGGGGACTTTGTTATAACCACCCTTGGAAATTAGTACAGTTATATTGTGGTTGAAAGCACAGCCTTTACATATAGACAGGTTTCTTTTCAGTTTTGAAATACCATTTCTAAGCATTTTACTTTCTAAACCTAGGAAAGTCTCCCTGTGTTTTATTACTCATCAATAAATTTTGGATGATATTTTCAATATGAAGTTGTTGAGAGAAATGGACAGCTTTGTACATCAATGTGCTTGGCACAGTATGTGTAATGACGGTAAACATTATACAATAAATGTTATCTGCTCTTAATATTGTTAGTAAATGGTTTAAAACTTTTTTTATTATAAAAACATGTATCATACAAAGTAAAAGTATATTGATTATAGATGTTGCATGCAGAGTTTTATTTTTAGGTGACTCTAATGGTTTTTACGACATATCACAAGTTGTAATTTTGGGTGGTGAGCCACCGGGAGGTTATTCAAATTTAGTGCACTGTAAGATTGATGCTCAGGAAGAAGCCATTCAGTTTATTCACTATTCTAGTAAAATATTAATAGAAATTTTAAGGCTCTAAGGAGTCCTCCCAGTTGTGTGTTCTAATTTATCACATTGTTTTGAAGATATTTTATGCCACATATGTATTTACAGAGTGAGGGTTTATGAATGTCTTAGAACATATTTTCTTAAAACTATTAAAGAAGTCATATTTTCTCCCAACATGAATTCCTTCAGTACAGAAAGTTAGTTACATAAACAATCTAAAAAGAAACACTTCCTTGTGATTTCATCACTCAACTCTAGTCTAGAAAGTGTTTTTACTTTTTGGGTTGGCCAGATTCTGGTAGTTATAAAGTAGGGTCACTGGCCCTTCAGTTAATTTAAGGCTACAAAAAGCATCCACACACCGAGAAATTTAGAAGGTGTGGGGACCAGTATAAAAGAGGTCAAATTCTGCATTGATGATAAGATATTTCTCGCTTTACTGGAAAACCCTAAAAATGTCCAGTGCTCATGCTTGGTGGATCAGTACCAAGACTTCATATGAGGAAGGCTTCCTGTTCTAGTTCCAGAGCACATCAAATGCCTAGGATTAGTTTGGAATTTTATGGGTTTTTGCTCCTGATATAAAACTCCACCTTAGCCATGATGATGGCTAGTATTTGTCCCGATTTAGTAAGTTTGAAAGCAGTGTTGGAAGCTATACAACTACCCATCTGTGACTGTCAGTGTAGATTTATGTAATGACACATTTTTTTTTGAGTCTTGAATTTCTCTAGGCAAGCCAAGTTCCAAAGTGTTGTTCAGGCATAACACTCTGCACCTGGTCTTTGTTCTAAAGTTTTTATCTAGCTGTTCAGGCTGCTGTAACACATTATCATAGACTTGGTAGCTTAAACAGTACAATTATATCTCACGTCATGAATGCTGAAGTCTGAGATGCAGTTGTCTGTATGGTGGGGTCCTGGTAAAGGACCTCTTCTTGCTTGCAGATTGCTGACTTTTGTTGATCTTCACATGGCAGAAAGTGGTGGGAGGGACCTTCTGGAGTCCCATAAAAGGGTACTGATTCCATTCATGAGACTCTGCCATCAAACCTAAGGACCCAAAGACCCAGTTATGCTTTTTAAATAGAAAGAATTCTGTCTCTGCAATAGCTTTGTTGGGGTGACTCCCCTTCCCTTGTGGACAGGCTTGGGATGGGTGGCACAGTCCTCAGTGGGGACCTCAGCAATCCTGGACAGCATCCTCATACAGGTGGCAGTTGGGGCCTCAGCAGCAGCACTCAAGGTGGGGATGTGGGTAGGGGGGAAGGGTCCCTGTTACCCCGCAGATCCTGGGGGATGGGGACTGCAAGGGCTGCTCATTCAGTTGAGGCTCTGGAAGATATGGAACAGAGCATTCTGTCCCAGGAGTCTCAGGGAGTGCCTCTGGAGGGTGGCAATGTTGGGAGCCAGTTACTGAGGATCCAGGTGACAGTCTGCAAGCAGGGTAGGTCCTGGAAAGCCCTGTATATGATGAAGCTGAAGGATTTGGGGAACAGAGGTTACTTTGAAGAAAGTAGGCATTATCCTTGTAAGAAATGCAGGTGATTGTGTCTTGGTTGAGGAGACTGAGGCTTGCCAGTTTTTACGTTCAACATTAATTTCTCCTACACAAATTGCTCTCTTCTTATTGCCTTAAAATAGAACTTTTAATATTATGAAGCTAATTCAAGTTTATTCTATAAAATTTAATAAGATAGCTATAACAAATAGTCACACCCAGCTGTAATCAGAGCATTGTGATAAGATGAGGCACAGTCACAAGCCTCAGCCTAGTCTGAGCAACTTAGCAACACCGTATGGGAACAAAGTGCTGGGAACGCAGCACAGTGGAAGGTCCTGGGGTCAGTCCCCACTACTCTGGAAAAAAGCTAAGCAAAATTAGAATCACATAAAATAAATTTTAAAATACTCTGTGGATAGTATTTTGGTGTATTTGCTTTCAGGTATTTTTACAGATTTTAAAATTTTAAGTGGAAATAGAACTATGTATCTCCACATACATACATAAAACATATGGATGGGATTGCATGAGATGTATATTACCTGTTTTTACATGTTAATTGTATTCTGCTTCTTTGCTGTCTTTCAATATATGTGTAAGATCCTTTTTGTCCCTTTTGCTATTTTGGCATTTGTTTCCTCCTCCGTTGTCTTTTAATTTTCATTAAATGTCTATAATGATAACATTTAATTTTTTTCATTTTTTATTTTAAAGACATAGAAAAGAAAAACATTAAAAACCAATAAAAATGATATAAGATTTCAAAACAAGATGATAGGAAATTAAAAATGTCACTATATTATATATCGTTATCTTCAAAATAGTGCTCAGATTGTGAGATACAGGCATATGAAACAGATCAAACAATATAAGCACTCAGTTTCTTTCCATGAACTACTAGAATTAGCAGTACAATTATCTTAGTTACCTTGTGTGTGTGTGTGTGTGTGTGTGTGTGTGTGTATGTATGTTTTTCCCTTCATTATTTTTTATTTTCCCTCATCCCAGTTGTTTTTTCTTTTGAGCAGTTTCTTTCCCTAACACAGTATCTAATGTACCTTGGATCTTATTTATGCTTTCAGTTTCTTACATGAGGGAGACAATATGATGTTTCCACATGAGTCTGATTTATTTCACTTATGAGTACAGTCTCTAGTTGCACCCATTTACCTATAAAAGCCTCGAGTTTATCATTCTTTATAGCTGAGTAGTACTCCATTGTATAAAAATGCTACCTCTTTTTTATTCATTCTTCAGTTGGTGGGCATTTGGGTTGTTTCCAAGGTTTCGCTATTATAAATTGTGCTGCTATAAACATAGGTGCATGTATATCACTGTGATATGATGTTTTTAATTCTGAGAAAATACCCAGAGGGGAAACAGCTGGATCGAATGGGATCTCTAATCTTAGTTTTCTGAGGACTTTCTACACTGATTTGCACAGTGGTTGCACCAGTCTACACTTCCACAAACAATGGAGAAGTATTACTTTATCCCCACAGCCCTGCCAGCATTTGTTATTGGTGGATTTCTTCATGATAGCCATTCTTTCTAGAAAGATATGGAATCTCAGTGTTGTTTTAATTTTCATTCCTCGAATGACCAATGATGTTGAACATTTTTTCATTTATTTGTTTGTCATTTGCATTTCTTCATCTGAGAAATGTGTCTTCATCTCAGATGCCCATTTTTGGATTGGGCCTTTCAATTTTAGGGGTATGATTTTAAAAAATTATATGTTCTAACTATAAGGCCCTTATCTGAGGGACAGTTGGCTAAGATTTTTTTGTTGTTGTTGTTCTTTTGCTGATTTCTTTTGACATACAAAAACTTAAGATGAGATCCCAGGTGTTCTTTGAAGTAATTTCTGTGCAGTTTGGTTTTTGTTCATGAACTCTCTGCCTATCCTTATGTCTTTAAGATTTCTACTTACTTTGCCTTCCAGCACATTTAGCATTTCTATTTTAATATTTATACCTTTGATCCATTTTGACTTTAGTTTAGTGCATGGTAATAGAAATGGATGTAATTTCAGTCTTCACCATGTGGAAAGCCAGCTTTTCCAGCACTATTTATTAAAGGCTTTTCTCCAAGGAACATGTTTAGCTCCATTGTCAAAGATAAGGTGACTGAGTATATTTGTAGGAATTTTTGAATTTTCTATGTATCTTCCCAATATTTTATTATTAAAATTGAATTTTATTTTATTTATTTATTTACTTAAGAAAATACTGTATAAATGAAATAAAATATGTGAGACTGGAACATTGCTTCTTGGCAGCAAATTTGTAACTTCTCTACATGAGCATGCTGTGAAATACATGGAAGGCAGATTTAGACTTCTATTAAAATTCATGGTGGCAGGGGATAGAAGCACTGATTTTCTGCACCTCAGCAGCCACCTTTTGACCTCTACTCTGGCACATCATGGAATTAACTCCAATTCAGTAGTGTCTTGGTTACTTTTCTCTTGTTGCTGAGACGAAATACCTTACACCCAAAGTTAAGGAAGGAAAGGTTTATATAGCTCACAGTTTGTGATTTCAGCCCATAATCAGCTGGCTCCAAGGCATAGTGGCACATGGCAGAGGGCAACAGTGGAAAAGAGCACAGACAAGAGCAAATGGGAGGAACACACAGAGAAGACTCTGTCCCTTGTATTGTATGTAGGCCACACCCACCTTAGGGTTGGTACAACACTCACACTCATAATCCCAGCACTGGATCATAAATTAATCACAAATTCCATTAGTCTGCCCCCATGACTGCATGAAGCTTTGGGGGGAACATCTAGATATAAACCTTAATAAGTAGTTTCCAAAAGTTCTGTTAACAGTTTATGCTAGTATGAATAGAAGCACTGCTTTATGTGTTTTTTGCAAATCCTACTATTTTACATGAATTTAAAAGGCAAATCCAGCTTATTTAATAGTGCTTCAGTTTTCTGCTATGCTGTAAATCAAAATTTAGTGGTTTTAAACAACAAGTCTTTGTCTCTTAGTGTTCTGTGGGTTGGCTGAGACTCATCTAGGTAACTCCTTCATCTGTCTTTCCCAGCCTCAACCATGAGTCTACCTCCAGCAAAAAGCTCAGCCAGTGCTGTGGCATTTAATAGAGCTTTATGGACCCATCCACTTGACTCTCTTTCCAGCAGGAAGTCCTGTTTCTCCCATTCTATCATGGTGACTGGCTTCCCAGAGAAGGATTGGAAGCTGCCAGCCTTCCTAAAAGCTTGAAATGAAAAGTACTAGAGCATCATATTTTATTAGTCAAAGCAATCTGAAAGTCAGTGCTGTGACTCCAACACTTAATGGATAAAGTTGCCCGTTTGTCCAGGAAAGGGTTGAAATCAGTCTGTCCTTGATATTTCTTACTTCAGTCTTTCCTCTGGCCATAAGTATTTATCTCTTCTTTCCAGTCAAAGTCTCATCCTACAAAAGCATTGACTCAAAGACTATAATCTTGTCATCATTATGACATCCCAATAATTTCCTTCTTTGATGCTGAAGAATATGCAGCCATTATCTCTTGAGTATGGACAACTCTCAAATTTTTCTATTTCTTAAAATGTAATGTACATAGCAATTTTCATACTACTATTCTCTCTTAATATGTAAATTTTATTTCTTTTTATACAGGGTGATATTAGACCTTCCAGACTTTCATAGCTCAAAATAACATTGAGAATGGTAGCATTGGCAACCTCTAAGAGCTTATTAGAAATGCAGAATTCCACTCCTAACTTTAGAACTAGTGAATTGCAATCTATATTTTGACAATATCCTTAGGTCATCTGTATGCATATTAAAGTTTGAAAAGCTCTGGCCTAGTTCACAGGTTCTCTATTCAACTGAGCCTAATTTGCTATCTAACTCATTATTAAATGTCACTTAACAGTATTTTACATTTTTCATTGGGAAATATTTTTAAGTTCTTTTTAAAAAATTTAAAAATGCCTTCCTATTGTTTCATCTTGGTTGGAAATTCTTGTTTAATCAACCAGTGTGAAAATTTAAAAATCTCTCCTGAGATTTTAACAGTACTCTTTTATCCCTCTGGGTGAGATCCACAGGAATTGATTTGTAGAGAACCACTCTATACTGTGAAATGTTCCACAGTATGTTGTGCAGCTACGCTGTGAATTCAATCCCAGGTTAGGATTAGGGTTACGGTTATGATAACCCATGACCTTATGTGTTTTGGTGTTTTTCAAACTCTTCTGATTTCCTTGCCTGTGCAAAGCTGTCTTCTGCTGTTCTCATTCTATCTGATATTTTCCAGGGAGAGCAGAGTATGGAGGAACACATCATCTTTGAACTCACTTTGTGTGAAAAATAATTCTTATAGATAAGTATGTCTGTTTGTACATTTAAGTAATATTTTGGATTTCTGCAAACTATTGACATAGCCAGGTGTTGTAGTCATGGGTTATACAGAGAACAGTTAGAATAAGGACATGGAGTTTACAATATTATTTTTATGATGTCACCCAAGCTTAACACAAGAAAATGCAGGAAATCTATCCACATCACTAAAGACATAGAATATGCAGCCAAGCCCTGAATCCCACAGCAATGTCCCACATGAGTCCAGATAAAGACCCAGTGCTCATGACAATGCCTCCTATGAGTCCAACTGGAGATCTAGAGCCCACAAAAAGGACTCACGCCAGTCTCTTTTACGGATCCGTGCTGGGAAGGCCCAAAGGTCGGCGGTGGAAACCAGAGAGTCTATGCCAGCAGGGTGAAGGAGCTGTGCTGGTAGGTTGAGGGTTCTACGCTGGAGCTGAGAAGTCACACCCACAACAACTCCAGGGCTGTCCTGAAAAGTACCACAGCCATCCTCAGTGACACAGAGGCCCCAAGCTCCTCCGACGACAAGCACAGTTGAGTACATGCCAGGAAGCCAGCGTGACAAGTTCATCTGGGAGACCAAGCAGCACACGTCTCTTCCCCTCCGGAGCCAGGAAGCAATGCTCGATGTGAAGACCAGAGCTTCTCCAGGAGAACCAATGGCTCAAATAGCAACTTGTACAAGAACCCACAACACCTCAATATCTTAATGCAACTAACATGAATAACTTCTCCTTCTCCTTGTCTCCATTTATACTGGCAAATTTCCTTAGGTGAAACATCTATGCCCAGTGCCATGCTGATGTAATCCAGCTGTCGTTAAGTTGACCACCAGTTTTCATTCCATAACACCAGGGGATCAAAATTGATATTAATAACAACAGAAAATAAACAAGTAAAAATAGAAATCCTAAACTGTCAGTCTTTATGCATAGACTTAATATTTAGATATAATTTATTTTATTTTTTAAGAAAGAAAAGAAAATTAAAAAAACAAAATAGAAAAAATCAAGAAGTAGAATAGAGTTCAAAAAAATTAACATCATAAAATTGCTATTTGACACATTGCATCTTGTCAATTTAACAATAGTTGTTAGAGTTACAAAATCTAAGCATAAAATGTGGTTAGACACTCAAACATTGACAGTACAAACTCTTCTGTTCAATGATCTAACAAAAGCTCAGTAATATGGTCATCTATTTTACACATTATACATACCATTATATCCTTTAGAGCAATTTCTTTCCCTTTCACTTTTGTAATATCTATTATATCTATTATACTTTTATATCTATATTACTTTTTGGATACCATTATTCTGTCCATTCTTCTTATTTTTTACACTAGAGAGACAATTTACTAATGTGATATTTACTAATGTAAGTCTTGTTTATTTGACTAATGAGGATATTCACAAGTTTTCTCCATTTACCAATAAAGGCCTCAAGATCATCCTTTTTATAGCTAAGTAGTATTTCATTGTATAAAAATACCACATTTTTTTCATCCATTCTGTGGTTGATGGGCATTTTGGTTGTTTCCAGGACTTAGCTATCACAAATTGTGCTGCTATAAACATGGGTGCAATTATATCACTGTGAAATGAACTTTTCAATTTTTCTGGGAAAATACCCAGGTGGGGAATAGCTGGATTGACTGGAACTTCCAATCCTAGTCTTCTTAGAAATCTCCATATGGATTCCCATAGTGGTTGCACCAGTCTGCACTCCCACAAACAGTGGAGAAGTGTTCCTTCCCCCACTCCCCACAGCCTTACCAGCATTTGTTATCAGTTGTTTTCTTGATGGCAGCCATTCTTTCTGGGGTGAGATGAAATCTCAATGCTGTTTAATTTGCATTTCTCTAATGACCAGTAATGGTGAACATTTCTTCATGTATTTATTTGCCATTTGTATATCTTCGTCTGAGAACTGTGTGTTCATCTCAGATGCCCATTTTTGGAGGGGCTCTTTGAATTTGGGGGGCTCGATGTTTTTCAGTTTTTATATGTTCTTGATATAAGTCCTTTGTCTGAGGGATTGGTGGCTAAAATTCTTTCCCATTCTGTGGGTTTTCTTTTCATTTTGTTGGCGATAGCTTTTGAAGTGCAAAAACTTTTTAGTAGTATGATATCCCAGTTATTGATTCTTTAAAATATTTTCTGCATAGTTTGCGTTTTATTCATGAATTCTCTCCCTACCCTTATATCTCCAAGATTTTACCTACTTTGTCTTCCTGTAGATTTAGTGTTTTTGTTTTAATATTAGATCCTTGATCCATTTTGACTTTAGTGTATGGTGATAGGCATGGGTCTAGTTTCAGTCTTTGGCATGTGGAAAGCCAATTTTTCTAATAACATTTATTAAAGAGGCTATCTTTTTTCTAGTGAACATGCTTAGCCCCTTTGTCAAATGTAAGTTGGCTGAGTATCTTTGTGATAGTGCTTGCATCTTCTAATCTGTTCCATTGATCCTCACATCTATTTCTTTGTCAGTACCATGCTGATGTTATTACTGTGGCTTTGTAGTACCGTTTCAAGTCAGGAATTGAGATGCCTCCTGCCTTGCCTTTGTTGCCCAGAATCACCTTTGCTATCCTAGGTTTCTTCTGTTTCCAGATGAATTTTAGGAGTGATTTCTCTAGATCTGTGAGTTATGTTAATGGTATTTTGATTGGGATTGCATTAAATCTGTGTAACAGTTTTGAGAGAATGGCCATTTTCACAATGTTGGTTCTTCCCAGACAAAGCAAGGAATATCCTTCCATTTTCTAATATCCTCTTCAATGTCCTTTTTTAGAATAGTATAATTTTCAGCATATAAGTCTTTTACATTCTTGGTTAGGTTGATTCCTAGGTATTTCATTTTTTAGATGCTATTGTGAAAGGTAATATTTCCATAATTTTTCTTTCAGTGGGTTTTTTGTTTGTGTACAGGAATGCTATTGATTTTTGAGTGTTGACTTTGTATCCAGCTATGCTGCTGAATTTGTTTATTACCTCTAGTAGTCTTTTAATGGAGTTTTTGGGGTCTTCTATGTAGAGTATCATGTCGTCTGCAAATAATGACAATTTAACTTCTTCTTTTCCTATTTTTATACTTTTATTTCTCTCTCTTGTCTGATTGCTTTGGCTAATATTTGCAGAACTATATTGAATAGGAGTGGTGATAGTGGCCATCCTTGTCTTGTTCCTGATTGTAGAGTGAAGGCTTTCAGTTTTTGTCCATTTAGTATAATGTTGGCTGTTGGTTTGTCATAGATGGCCTTTATGAGACTGAAGTACATACTGTCTATTCCGAGTTTCTGTAGTTTTTTTTTTATCAAGAAAAGTTGTTGGACTTTATCGAAAGCTTTTTCTGCATCTATTAAGATGATCATGTGATTTTTATTTTTGGCTCTGTTGATGTTGTGTTTTATATTTATTGATTTGCGTATGTTGAACCGTCTTTGCATTCCTGGAATAAGTCCCACTTGGTTTGCTGCATTCTATTTGCTGATATTTTATTGAGAATCTTTGCATCTATGTTAATTAGTGAGATTGGTCCATAGTTTTCCTTTTTGGTTGGGTTTTTGTCTGGTTTTGGTACCAGAGTGATACTTGCCTCCAAGAATGAGTTAAGGAAGACTGCTTATCTTTCAATTTTATTGAAGAGTTTAAGGAGTATTGGCATTAAATCTTCTCTAAATGTTTAATAAAATTCAGCTGTGAATCCATCAGGACTTGGGCTTTCCTTTGTTGGTAAGTTTTAATTACCTTTTTTATTTCAGTAGCTGATATTGGGTTATTAAAAATTGCTATATCTTCTTGGTTGAGCTTTGGTAGTTCATATGTCCCTAGAAATCTGTCCATTTCCTCTGTGTTTTCCACTCTATGTGAGTAGAGATTTTCAAAGTATATATTCATGGTCTTTTGAATTTCCATAGGGTCTGCAGTAATTTCCTTCTTTTCAGTCCTTATTCTGTGGATTTGAGTTTTTTCTTTCTTTTTCTTGATAAGGTTGGATAGGGTTTTATCAATTTTGTTTATTCTCTCAAAAAACCAGCTCTTTGATTCATTAATTCTTTGTATTTTTATTTAGTTTCAATTGCATTAATTTCTGCTCTAATCTTTACCATTTCCTCTCTTCTATGAGCTTTGGGTTTAACTTGATCTTCCTTTTCTAGAATCTTGATATGTAGCATTAGGTTATTTATTTGTGTTCATTCCATTTTCTTGATGTAAGTTTTTATTGCTATATATTTCCCTCTTAGGATTGCATCCCATATGTTACGGTATGTTGTATTTGCATTTTCATTGTATTGTAGGTATTGTTTTATTTCCTCTTTAATTTCATCTGTAACCCACTAGTTGTTCAGAAGGTTGTTGTTTAATTTTCATGTATTTATACAGGTTTTTCAGGGGTTTTTGCCACTGATTTCCAATTTTGTGCTCTATGATCAGATATTAGGCATGGGATAATTTCACTCCCCTTTGCATTTAGTTAAGAATGCTTTATGGGTTAATATATGGTCTATATTTTGGAGAAGCTGCTATGTGCAGCTGAGAAAAATGTATATTCTGATGTAGTTGGGTGGAACACTCTGTAAACATCTACTAAGTCCATTTGCTCACAGGAATGATTGAGTTCTATTATTTCTTTGCTGATTTTTTGTCTAGTTGACCTATCTCTTTGTGTCAACGGGCTGTTAATGTCTCCTATTACAATTGTGTTCTTGTGTATTCTTTCTTCATGTCCATTAGTATTTGTCTATAGTTGGGTGTTTCTGTATTTGGTGCCTATATATTTATAATTGTTAGCTCTTCCTCTTGTAGTTTTCCACTAATGAGTATATAGTGACCTTCTTTATCTCTTTTAATTATTTGAGGTTTGAAGTTCATGTTGTCTGTGAATAGAGTAGCTACCCTTGCTTTTTTCTGGGTTCCTGTTTCATGGAATACTGTTTTCCCTCCTTTGACTTATAATCTATGAGTGTCTTTGTGAGTCAGATGTGTTTATTATATACAGCATATTGTGGGATCCTGTTTCTTCATCCATTTCATCAATCTGTTTCTTTTGATAGATAAATTGATCCCATTTACATTTATGGATATCACTGATATGTACTGGCTTGACTTTGCCATTTTGTGTTCCTATTGTTGGTTTCCTGGTTTTCTCCCTTAATTTCTTGTCCAGCCTGGTGGTTCCTTTCTGCTGTTGTTCTAGAGATTGTGGTAGTTTTTATCTATATCTAGGATGTCTTTCATCACTCTCTCTAAGGTTAGGTTGGTGGACATGAATTTCTTCAGTTGTTCTTTGTCATGGAAGTATCTTGCTTCTCCATTAAATTTGAAAGAGAGTTTTGCTGGGTACCTCAGTCTGGGTTGAAAATTGTTTTGTTATAGGGCTTGAAATACTTCACTCCAGGCTCCTTTTAACCTGAAGGTCTGTGCTGAGAAGTCTGCCATGATTCTAATAGGCTTTCCTTGATAGGTGAGTTGTATCTTTTCTCTGACAGCTTTTCCTATTCTGATTTTATGCTGTATGTCTGAGATATTAATTATTAAATGTCTGCATGTAGATTTATGTTGGCTATGACTGTTTGGCATTCTATATGCCTCACTTATTTGTATATCAGATTTTTTCCCCCCTGTTTGGGAAATTTTCTGCAATTAATTCTGTGAACAGCTTAGGTATGTCCTTTGCATTGTCTCCTGCCTCCTCACTGATACCTACTAATCTTATATTGTTTCTTCTGGCATCATCTTGATGCTGCTGCATTGTCATTTCATGCTGCTTTTTTGTTTTTATAAGTTCTACCCTTTCATGGTCGCTATATGCAATCCTGTCCTCAAGGTCTGAAATTCTATCTTCAGCTGCATTTAAATGGTTTTGCCAGCTTTCAATGCAATTTTTTTGTTTCTTGGATATCTCTTTGAATTTGTTTCATGAATTCTTCTTATTTCCTGCCTTGTTCATTCAAAGTTTCAATCAATTTCCCATGCTCCTGTATTTTTTAATCTATTTCTTCTCTAGCCATGTTGAGCAACTCATTTACTAAGATTGTTATGTCTGTCTTTACATAAGACATTATTTGTAATTTGAGTTCCTCTATAGCCTCATGGATTTCTTTACTTCATTTGCTATCTTTTCAGAGATTTCTGTTGTATGACTTTTAAAGTTCTCTATTTCATTGTCACCTGTACTTTCTCCTGATGGACTAGATGTATGTGATTGCAATTCTTTTTTGTTTCCTTATTTTTAAAAAATTTTTAAAGAGAATAAAACAAAAAAGGACAGATCTAAGCAGATCAGAACAAAATAATGTAAGCAACACAGTACTTCACAACAAGACAATTGTATATTAACAGTAGCTATCATAATGTCTCTTTCTTTGAAATAGTTTAGAATAAAACCACTCAAGAAAATGAAAGTATTGCAAGGCATTCTGAACCAAATAACCAAAGATGAACAATGGCTACTATATTATCTCATTTTCCATAAAAAATTTGTTTATACTATCACACATGTTAAAATACAGTAAGACACAACATGATAGAACCAATGGTAATAGAAAAACAAAAGCATGGTAGGACTTCAGAGCAAGATGATATTAAATCAACAATGGCTGTCATTGTTGTTTTTTCTTCAAAGTAACTATTCATACCATCACATATATTAAGATCAAACAAAACAGAATTGCATTTTTCCTTTTCCTTTAGTCATTTTCACCTTTTGGGTAAATATTTGTTCTTTCTATCCCAACAGTCATAACTGTCCGTAGTGTGAATTTTAGGGTCATACTGTGTGGTTGATGTTTGTCAAATTTCTGGGTACCACAATGAAGAGGAGATCCAGTCACCTGCATT
Organism: Hydrochoerus hydrochaeris; assembly: GCA_004027455.1. NCBI lineage: Eukaryota > Metazoa > Chordata > Mammalia > Rodentia > Hydrochaeridae > Hydrochoerus > Hydrochoerus hydrochaeris. Next base: position 34,472 of record PVLA01005369.1, read on the forward strand.
CCTCTTTCAGGGCCTGTTGGGTGAGTCCTATATTCTTTCTGGGCTAACTAGCCTAGAAGTATTGATATAGGTCAACTCTTAGTTCCTGCTGTAGCTATATCTTCAGGTTTTGCAGGTCACCAGATCTCCCTGGCTGTGTTTGTGTCAGCTGAGGCCCTACTATGTCATTGGGGGTCTCATAATCTCTTTTAATTTTCTCTAAGTTGGGGGGGGCATTATTAGTACACTCCCCAAGCTGTCCTATGTTCTCTGTGTGGAGAAGGGGATTATCTACTCTCTTACCAGGTTCGCCAAGGTCTTGCAGATGGAGAAATTTCATTTTTGCTCCTATTTACCTACTGCAGACCTCTATTTTAGGGGCAAACTCACCACACTGACTGGAGCCTGCTGAGGTCTTATGTTTGGGTGAGTGGTTCCTGAGTTTGTTATCCAGCCAGCATGGTAATCCACTGTAGTCCAAAGTTCTGTGAGAAGGGGTTGGATCCAAAGATCAACTGCAGTACTAGGTCCAGGAGGCAGGGGGGTTTTCCAAGGGGTGGGCACAGCGGCAGAAGTCCCAGGCAGCTCAGGGGTGCAGTGGGCTTCCCTGATGTTCCTGATGGTGGGGCAAGCCCAGCAGCAGTGGTTCGAGGCTTAGAAATAATTAAAAGCAAATTGAAATGAAATTTCTTCAGTAAGAAAAATATAATCCGATTTGTTTTATGTTGGATTCCTAAAATTATACTAAGGAAAGTTTATGATTAGCATGCATAAGGTTCTGGATTCAATCCTCAGCACCACATGGAATAAAAGAAAAATGGAAGGAAGGGGAAGGGAAAATTCCAAAAGAGAAGTTTCAAACACATTGAACAATTTTCTTTTACTTTTTTATAGTTTCACATTTAATTAAACAATACATTTGTGCATAATGAACTAGTATTAGAATAATGCTATTACAGAGATATACGGCTCTGGCCTTGGAGGGTGCTTGCCTTACCAGTGTGACTGGAATGGTGTGCACACAACAGTTGTAAGGGATGAAAAACAGAGCAAGCAGAAGGGAACAGATATACAATATCTTGCTAAGACTTGGGTTTTGATGCTAAATGAAATGAAAAACCATCTGAAGTTTCTGACCAGAGGAATGTTGTGGTCTGAATTACATTTTGAAATGTGAATGAGAATGCAATGGGAAGAGAGGAAGAATGGGTGAAAGGAGACCAAATGAGAGGCTTTACACTGTAATACAGATGTTAAGAAAAATCATTGCCTTGGCAAGATACAGGCACTTTTCTACTTACAATAGTTTTCCTTAATGATTTTTCACTTTTACTTGGTGGTAAAGCAATGCCATTCAGCAGAAGCCATACTTATAGTTTTGGGTGTTAGTCTTCTCCCAGGCTAATGAATTGTATGTAGCATCTTTGTCTCTGTCTCTGTCTCTCTCTCTCTTGATGACTATGACTTAATGCTCAGCTACATAATCATGAGGGTGAAAAACTCTACTCCTTTAAATACTCTGCAGTGTACTATGTGTCTAACCAAGGCTGTTTGGGAAGTGAAATCAATTCAATGCACTTTTGAATTGCAAGATTTACAGCTAAAAATGAGTTTTCCAGAAAGCAACCAAAGCTATAGGAAGTTGAGGAGAATCTTTACTTTGAAGGAACCAACAAGAGTTGCTGGTGGATTGGGTTACAGAAGAGAGGGAGCAGTCAAAGATAAAGGCAGTATCTTTACTGCAGAAGAAAGGAGTATCATTTCCTGAGAAGAAGCTGTGCTTTGGAAAGTGTCACTGAAAATTAGGGGAAGAGATAGGAATGACTGAGGGCAGCACTTTAGGTTTGAACGTATTGAGGCCCAGACCTATTGAATGTTCTGGGAGGGATGGCGGATAAAATGATGCCTGAAGCTTAAGGAAATGTTTGTGCTGGAAAAACAAATGTGTATCAGTGTATACTTGGATGGCCTTTGTAGGGAGGGCTCATTAGATTACCTGGGGAGTAAATTCACAGAAGAGAAGATCTGACGACTGAGCCTGGGGCATCAACACTTTATTGTTTGAGATGATGAGGAAAACCAGCAGAGCTTGAAGAAAAACCAAGAGTGGGTTTCATAAAAACCATAAAATGTTAGTCAAGAAGGAGGAAACAACTTTGTCAAGTTCTGCTGGTGGAGTAATATTATTAGAATTAAAAAATGTTACGTAATTATATTTTTCACAGACTATAGAGTCAGAAGAATAGCATTTTAATTGATTATTTGGCCTCTTGATATCATGACATTTTTGCTGTGATGCTGATATTAAATGCTCTAAAAGTAGATGTTGGGTAAAGAACGAAGGCAGCTGTCCGTATCGTGGCAACAAGACAGAAGCAGGAAGGGCATGACATCAGGACCCCGGTAGATTTTTATCCAGCTGAGCAGCTACTAGTAGTCTAGGATCTTGCTGGAGGCACAAGGAACCTGGATTAATACCAGACCTAACCCTCTTGGTGTTCACCCTCTCCCAAAATTCGTGGAGCTCTCAGGTACTGCTGCTGATTACTAGCAGGAGAAAATTTGTGCTAGCCTTTTCTCTTCATTTTTCTCCACTTTTATTTTTAGCTGAAAAAGATCATACAGATTGAGAAAGGACATTCTTTTCAAGGCAAAAAAAAAATTTTTAAACACAGATACAATTTTTTCCAGCAAAATATGAAACCTTCTTTTAATATTTTTTCTAAATTATAAAGTCTACCAATTCTTGAGTTGGTTGCAAGATGTGTGTCTGTGTGTGTGAGAGTATGTGTGTCTACATATGAGATAAATAGGTTGCATGGTAGACATGTATTTCACACAGCAACACACTAACAGTAGGCTATCTCTTGTGAAGTGAAAAGTTAATGGAGGAGGATGTAGATGACATTTCAGTGAATTGAATATGGTTATGCTTCCTTTATTTCTACTCTCTATTAATAGATAGGGATATTGTCTAAAAAACGATGTGTTTTATGTCTTTGTATTTTTCTGATATACTTTTGGGAGGGAGGTTGATTTCTTTCTTATCAATGAGTACAAAATACAGGTTATAATATATAGCAATTGATTTATTACCAGTAATCATATGAAACAATACCAAGTCAACCTCTAGCACACATATTTTTATTTGTAACATTATTTTCCACTAATTAAAACATGGATTTTAAAGTATCATTAAATATTCAAAGAAAATTTTTTCCTATTCAAATGCTTTAGAGAATATCTGAGAGTAATTTAATAAAGGCAAAGAAATAGGATTTGAATTTAATCCCCTGGCTGACTAGTAATAATTAGATTTGTATATTTGATTTGTCAGAACAGTTGAACCTTTTGAAAGACTATTAATCCACTGATAGTCTAAAGGGGCAAATACTACACAAAGTTCTATAGGAAAGTGTAACGAAGTTTCTAATTATATTCATTAGCATATTACATGTTCAACAATTCATACACTAAACTTTACACAATTCCAAGGCCAACATTCCATGCTAATACATAAATTGAGCCAGATAGGGTTTTGCCTGGCTATATTTCTGGTACTCTGGGAAACTGAGGCAGGACGATAACAATTTTGAGCTTAGTCTAGGCAATTTATTGAGATCCTGTCTCAAAATAAAAATTAAAAAGATCAGAGATGCAGTTCATTGTGAAGCCTTCAATATTCAGTGCCACAAAATAAAATAAAAATAAAATTTAAATTTTATATGTTCCTGTTTTGGAAATGACTCTGGGCTTTTACTCTCAGATAGACAAAAACCAGTATCAGAGGCCCTTCTAGGTCTCCAGCTTGCTGACTGTGGATCTTGATCTTGGGACTTCTCAGCCTCCATAATGAAATAAATCAATTTTTTTATAATAATCTCAACTTCTGACATTTTTACCTTCCTCTTCTCTACCTTTGCTCCCTCTTCTCCCTTCTCTTTATCTCTCTCCAAACATATAAATGTATTAAATAATAGGTGTCCTACTATATTTGTGAAGAGCCTTGACTAATGCATAACTTATACTCAATACTTAATGAAGTATACACAAATATTCAACAAAATAATTTACACATCACCATACCAGGTCTTAATAAACAAATGTAACATAGGGTAAAAAATTATTTATATTTAAATGAATTATTATCAGTCACTCTTAGAATCTATGAGAACCTCAACACATATAACACAAAGATCCTAATTAGTGGTACTAATATTACCTAAAATTTAGTTTAACTTTTTTGAGTCAAATGTCATGAAGATCATTAGAATAATTCCTGGACCCAACAGACCAAAGTAATGTATAATTTATTTTTGTTTTACTTGAAAATTTAAATATTTTGACATTATATGTTAATATAAAAAGGGAGAGACCTAAAATTATAAATTAAACAGTACCATCATTGAGGCAAATATACATTGAGCAATTAATCAATTTTACTTTCCAATGGTTGTATATAAAAGTTCATAGCTTCATCTGACAACTCCTAACTTCCTTCATGCCAAACCATATTATTCTTCTACCAAATTACCTATCATCAACCTAATTTATGTCAGTAAGTAGTCTTTAGCTATTCATTAATTCATGCATGCATACATTCATTCCTACATCAAATTCTTAGGCTTTACTACATTCAACATATATTATTAAGTGGGGTACATATTGAACAAAGCAGGGAAAAATCACTGCTCTCATAGAACACTTATATAAAATGTAGAGGCACAATAGGTAGCAAATACTAAATAATTTTATTACTTTTTCTAGTAAGAGATGATAAATTCTATGAGGAAAATACAGTAAGATATGGTGGATTAGAGACATTGCAGGGTACTTACAAATTTAGTGTTGTGATCAAGACAGGTTTTATTTACCATAATATTTGAGCAAAAATGGAGGACAAGTTAGATCAAGTATGCTGAATCTGATACAAAAGTGTGCCAAACAGAAATTGCAAAAAAATAGAAAGCATTGCTTTTATGAATATATCTTTATTGTGATTGTTCATTCCCAACCAGTAAATAAAATATTGACATAGAAAATGTCAACAAATGTTGTTTAATTGATCTCTACATCTCCTAAACTCCCTACCACTATTAATATTTTGGGTATTTCCCTCCATACACAGTGGGACAATAGTAATAAATAATAGTGATGTCACATCCTTCTCTTCAAGTAGATGTGACAAGATTCATGTGAGTTCTGAAAAAGGTAATTTTTACACTATCGAAACAAGTAGGATTATAATGAAAAAATCATGAGGTAAAACCTGTGCCAAATTAGTGTTTAAGAATGGGGTCGAAGGATGACTCAATCACTAAACTTTCCTTAAGTAGACAAAGGAGTGAGGGCCAGAAGCCATCATGATGATCCCCTAGGCCACAGAAAAAGAAGGTTCTGGAGATTATATCTGCTGGGTGGGAGGCAAAAACTCCCAAGGTCTACCTCACAATTTGCTAAATGGTCCACTTTACATGCTAAAAAATATTCATATCAGACACAGGCAAACAACACAAGGCAAATGCTGAAACAGAGTAGTTGGCAATCAGAATGTTGTATAATATTTAGTGTAAGAAAAATAAATATAACAAAATAACCCTTTAAATATAGGTATTCTGCTTTATATACCTTTGGCCTGTTAAAAGAAGAAACAATTAAGAACTAAATCTAGGCTGCAATATTCTAACACAGCCACTGAGAAGTCCTAAAAAATATTTTTCTTTTCCCCAATCGACTATTCTTTACTTATCATTTGTGTGAGCACATGTATGGGAGTCACTGTGTATGATTGTGGGGTGTGGGTGGGGGTGGATGAAAGAGTGGGGGCAAAGAAAGACAAACTAGAGACCCAGAGATCTAGCTAGTTATCAAATGTTTACTATGTGGTCTTTTCTTTCTTTCTTTCTTTCTTTCTTTCTTTCTTTCTTTCTTTCTTTCTTTCTTTCTCTCTTTCTCTTTCTTTCTCTTTCTCTTTCTTTCTCTTTCTTTCTCTTTCTTTCTTTCTCTTTCTTTCTTTCTTTCTTTCTTTCTTTCTTTCCTTTCTTTCTTTCTTTCTCTTTCTTTCTTTCTTTCTTTCTTTCTCTTTCTTTCTTTCTTCTTTCTTTCTTTCTTTCTTTCTTTCTTTCTTTCTTTCTTTCTTTTTTCTTTCTTTCTTTCTCTCTTTCTCTTTTTCTTTCTTTTTCTTTCTTCTTTTTCTTTTTCTTCTTCTTCATCTTTCTCTCTCTCTCTCTCTCTCTCTCTCTTTCAGGCAAATCCTTCTTTTGCTGTGGTATTACTTTCCAAGTTCCCACTGAAAAGTCACAAGACCATATATTTCTTTTTGAGAGTGTCAGTATATTGGAGCAAATGCTCTGTTACTATTTTCACTGGAAAAAGCTCTCAAGTAAACATGGAAAAAGATGGGGAGGGAGAGTAATAGGATTGGGCCATGGGAAGAAGGGTGAATATAAGATTTTCATCCTTAGGCCAAAGAACACTTTGTTGTATTATTATAGAATGTAGTATCAAAAAAGAACCAGGAACCCTCTTGAGAAGAAAAAAATCCAAGACCCTGACAGCCTGAACTTGATGCTGGAAGGGAACTGCATGCAGATATATTCTGAACTGAGTAAATCCTCAGGTTAGCAGAGGAGAAAGGAGAGGAATTAAATTTGCCAAAACTCAGAGAAATGAACCACAGTGAGTATGGCAGTCTGGAGGGGGGTGTAAAGAGGGGGTTAGGTTGTGCAAAGAAAGAACAAATCTTGGGTTTGGTGTGAAACTGGTGGAGAAACACCCTATGCCTACTCAGCCTTAGAGCTTTGAGTGTCTTCTAAGAAAATGACCAACTGTTTTTGTGTATACTAAGAAATCTGTGTCATTAAAAATATTAGAACGCTCTAGGAATCTTGTTTTTTCCCATCTTGATCTCAGCTTTGCCCTGGGCATGGGTCTGTGGCTGGTGATACCAATGGTAGTGGGAAAAAGGGGCTCAGTTCTGGTCTGCAGCTGGTGCCGTTAGCATGTCAGCACTCAGAGACAATATGCCATGTCACATAATTTGATATTCTAGTGTACCAATGTCATCCTTGAGCCTCTGGGAATGAGAAAAAGGTATGGCATGTTGATACTTAGACGGAATAAACTCAAGAAATTATTAGATTTGCCTATGAGGGGAATTTCAAGATGAAACAGAAGAAAATTTTCCCACTGTGACACATACACTTAAATTCATTTAAAATTGAATTTTAAGAGTTGTGTGCTTATTCTGTGGCCAAATTTTATAAAGCAAAATAAGTATCATTGGGAAAAGAAAATCCATCCATCCATCCATCCACCCACTCACCCATCCATCCATCCATGTTAACTGTTATTTCTACCTTTTTCTTTAAATACCTGAACATACTGAGGACAATATCAGGAAATATGCCCTTCTACAGAACAAAATCTGATTAATTCACTTAGCAGTACTTTGCCAGGCTACCCCATGATTTAGATTAAATCTAACCAAGTTTCCCCAGTGTTAGTTTAGTTCTCTTTGTTTCAGTGCTCACTACTTTCACTATTTTTCACCTCATATTTAGGGTTGGTCATGCTATGGTTGATGTTTGCTATTTTATGATACTCAATCACAATTTCTACATTTTCTGGAGATATGTTTCAATTTTACTGTTAGGAAGCCATCCTACTGCCATTCACAGAACATTTTTTAGGTAGGCATTCCATCACCAATCCCGAGAACAGGGCAGCTGGCGCAGGTGTAAGCCATGGTTGCGCTTTACCTATTGAGTTAAAGTGCATGAAACTCAGTCTGGGTTTTTCAACGCTTTGTGCCATTGTCACACCCTGTTGTTGCCTCCCCGCAAATATCACGTGATCTGTATATCTGCAGAGTGAGAGGAGAAAGGGGTCACATCAACAGTGACCTAGGGCATGGGCATGCATTTAAATGTAATACACACGGCTTCCATGACCCATGAAGTGTATGCATTTCAGAGAATAAATACTTGTTAAATGAGTTACATTGTATTCCATTCCACAGACTCATACATGTTTATGTAGTGAACACTGTGCTCAAACCTGAATGGATCTAACACTGGTTCTGTCCAGACTTGCCTCTGTGGAACTTCCCCTCCTCATAGCATATTTCACTGGTTTTTGTCACCAGTGTTCACTGAAAATGGTGATAGTGTTCTTAAGTGATGGGTGTGTGTTTCCTGTGAAGAATAAAAACAGAAAGTTAGAAGTACATTTTAAAAGACATTTTGTTTTCAAAAACAATAAAAACATTTAAATTTTCAGGGAGGCTGAGGCCAACAAAAGTGTTCCTGGTGTCAAATATACTATGCATGCACATGTTTTCTGACAAACACAGCAAAACAGTATTCTAACATGTTCATGAATAGATCCCCTCACCTTCTATTTGAGACTTCATTCCATTGTTACTAGCAAATTTCCTCTTCTTTATCCTCCTTTTCTTCTTCCTCTTCTTATTTCTCCTTCCCCTCTTCCTCTTCTCCCTCCTCTTTTTCTCCTTCTCCTTCTTTTTCTTCTCTTTTTTTTCCAGAAAAAAGTGTATGATTTTGACTGATAAGCAAATAAGCATTAGTAGACTGAACACTCTAAATTCCACAGTATCTAAGTCTCCTTCAACTCCAGAAGCACTAGAGATAGTTAAAAGCTTATGTAGTGAACACTGTGCTCAAACCTAAATGAATTGGTTGACTTAATTCTTCCCATATTTTAAGTGGAGCCCCTCTAAAATGAAAACATTTAGTAGATGATTTGTGTGTGTGTGTTCAAATAGACATTTGCCATTGTTTATGCAGGAAAAATAAAATGAAGGGTCTAACCAGAAATGGTGTTCAAGAAAGCACACAATTGAAAGTCTTTCTTTCATCTCTTTTTCCTCCCTCTCTACTTCCCTTTGTTCTGTTCTTCTTCCTTCTCCTTTTTATTCCACTCCTGCTCTTTACCCTCCCCTTCCTCCTCCTCCTCCTCCTCCTGTTTTTCCTTCAACTTTTTACTTCAACATGCACTTGGACAAGTAAGGTCAAGCTGCCCCTTAGTTCATTAGGATGCTATGCTGAGTTATCACTCATTTTCAGATAATGGTCTTTTGCAGTGATTACCATTTTTTTCCTTCTTTCTTGATCTCTTTCCTACTTTACTCAATTCCAACCAATCTTGTCCAGTAACCAATTCTCTGAGAGTGTTACACGATATCTACAACTAGTCATATAAAACAACATGTTGATGGATAATTTTGTGTTTCTCCCATCGTATATGAATTTGTATCTTAAAGGAATTCTCCTGGAGGTGAAATACCAAACGTCAGATTACAATCATCAATTCTGAAATATTAGGCATCAAAGAAGGTAAATTGGAAGACTTTTGTTGTTTTTGCTAGGAAGAAGTTTTTATGGTCCCTCTTGAGCAATATTGCTTTGCAATGACACACTTTTGTTGTCCACAGGTGAATAAGTATGGAATATGTAGCAATAGCACACTGGATCACGGAGCTGAGTATGAAAGTGTAACTACACAGACAATAGCACAGACAGTGTCTTGAACACAGTATGTAGATTACTTTACATGGCCTTCTACCTTGAAGATTTTTCTTACAAAAATGTGTGGAAATCTACACAATTTAAGCTGCACCAAAAACAGTCAAGCATACAAGGTTTCCCAACTTTTGTGCTATGAATGGATTACAGATGTCCTCTAAAATATTGAGTCATTTAATCCAATAGTTCTCAGATCTGAGTATGAATCACAAGGCCTGGAGAGATTACTAATACATAAAATTCTGAGCTGTAAACCCAAAGTTTCTGATTTTTTAAGTGTCAGATGGGGCTTGAGTACTTACATTTCTTTTAAGTTTTTGGGTAATGTTGTTCTTAGTTTTAGAGAACCAATTAGTGGAGGAGGAATTCACAAAGCAAACCTGACTATGCTCTAATGTGGCTTCTGAGCACTACGCAGATGCTCTCCCTTGTGGAATCTAGTTTAACATCCAGCTAAAGCCATCCTGGTGGTTGGTGAAGCAGTTTAGAATCAGAGCAAAGGTTATGGCTCCCAGGGAACTAGGCAGAGGTGAGAGTGAGAGAAGCCAAGAGAGAGCCCCTGGATGGAACCTTAGGAGTATTTTTCTGCCAGTGCCAGATATATTTGCTAATCCATTCACATTATATGTAATAAAACTGTTTGCAAAATGCATGTATATTCTGAAAATTAGGTCTTTATTATTTTGAAAAAAATATCTCATATACAAAAGTTTGAGTTTGAAATTCATTTACACTACTACAAGAATCTCAACATTATATTAGCTAATAAGAGAAAAAGTGCTTTTAGAAAATATTTTAAATGGAATTTCAATTTGCTAGTTTTAGAGCACCTATAAAAGTAGAAAATTATTTTAAAAATTTTATTATCTATATGTGAACAAACTATTTTTTGATGTGACTCTCAAGGAGTTAAGAAGGATCATCATTAAAAACATGATTAGGAATAGACTGTAGCCAGCTCAATCATAAAATCAAACATAAAAGTCTATTTTCATGAAAGCAAGGTCAAATTTCTCATTAAAGAAAAAATTGAAAAGACTTTTTGGGAAAGTTTATGCAAATTCAACATTTATTGCCCTTCTATCACTTTATTCTATTTTTCTAACTTTGTTATAACACATTAAGATGTAACTGTTATTTACTAACCCTATTCAGACATTCTCAAATCCACTCCAATTTATCCCAAGGGGTTCTACAGATACTATCTCATTTTTTAACCTAGACTGGTTGGGAGGCACCACCATGGTCTCCAACAATGTTGATTAGTGAAGCAAAATTTCATCTTATTTATTTTCACATTAAAACAATTTTAACTGATGCAAAATATAAAATTATGCATATTAATGGACAACTATGTGATGTTTTTGTACAGATATAAATTATGTGTTCAGGTTAAACACATCTATCACCTAAAAATTTATCACTATTTTATGGTAAAAACATTCAAAATCACCCCACTGTGTAACAGCACACCAGACCTTCTTATCTCTAACTTCAAATTAATGCCTATCATTCACCCTCTCCCCACCCCCACTATTCCCTTAATTTTAAAATTATGCTGTCAATTTATAAGTCTACAGCTGCAGACAGCAAATCACCTTCGAGCAGATTTTTTTTTTTTTTGCTTTTATGGCAAGAATCAATAGATCCATCTTGTTAAAAATATTTTGAAGGTGAGTACCCATTGCCTCAGGAAAAATGAGTAATAGCATTTTTTTGTGGTTTGACAATTCCTTTGGACTGCACAAATGGCCATGAGGAGGTAGTTAAATCTGCATGGAGAATAAAGACCCTCCTCTCCAACTGATTTTATTTTGAGGTTCATTGTTATTATAATGCACTTCTTTGGTACATCAATATAACTCCAGCTAAGGCTGCAGGAGAATTTAACTTATGGGCAATGAAAATAGAGTGATGAGCAGAATTTGTGACTTCCTGTGTCTTGTTTGGAAGAACCATTTAGACCTAGTGTTTTTCAAAGGCAATAGGTCTCTTTCTTATCCAGATGCTTTCAATTGGATGCCAGTGTTTGAGGTATTAATAAATAAATTCTGTGTACACACACACATACACTAATGTAAATTATACATGTGTGTGTACAAATGTGTGCATGAAGTTATATGAGCATAAAAAAGTGTAAATTCTTACATAGGAGCTGAATCTTTGGGAACCCAATAGAATACTTCAGCTGAATGTAACACGGAAAGCAATTTGTTCATTTATCCTCAAAAGTAAAAATAAAACAAAATCAACCACACAAAGAAAGAAACTACCAGGTCAAGCCCTGAGAACTGGTTCAGAGTATCTTCAAAGTTTTGTAAATCTGGTTGTCAATAGCAATAATGGCATTTTAAAATGCAGCCCAGCACTGGCAGACTCTATTCTGCCTTTGCATTTACTTTGCATTTGGAAAGAGTGAGTTTCTTTGGTTGTGAGGTTGGGCATGCAAAGAAATTGATAGCTAATAACTAAGCTCTGTAAATTGATCAGACTGGAAATGGTCAATGAGTTAAAATATTTTGGGGACCTTTGACCATAAAGTATTGAATGATATCAACCTTGTCCTATGATAATCAATGTACATGAACAGCACATTTGGAATTAAAGTCCACTGTGTAGAAGAATAGATAAATTTATATTTTCTCATTATTGGGATTTCTAGCTTCAGAGAAAAATTATGGAATGAACAGAATTTTAAAGAAATACTTGAAGGACACCAAATAAACTTGAATAGTTTCAGGCAAAAAAATTTAGGATTAGTAGCTTCACCATTTAACTGCCTTCTATAATGCCTGAAAGTAAAAGTTCAGATGTAGATTGGTAAGGGATGGGAAGTTGACACACCCAGTTCAAAAATATATTACATACAAGCCCTCCCCACCATAGAAAATCTTTAGAAAATCCAAGACAGAGGCATCATTTCATGTACCTGGAGACAAATGAGTTAACACACTCACTTGTTTACATTTGTATGCTATTATCAAGTTTATTGGTAAAATTTAGACATACATAATGACTTGTAGTTTAGATTTCTCTCATATGATTAGAAAGTGATCAGAAATATGTTGAATGTTTAAATTTAAAATTTTATTACAGTAAGATACACACTGCCATTAAACTCATTCGAGATACTCCTCACTGCGAATATGCTTACCCATCATTGTTCTTAATATGCCTCTCACTGTAATGTTTTTTAAATTTCAAAAATCACTCTATTTTTATCAATCTTTGTTCACAAAAGCATACAAACATGTAAATACATGTTTATAACTGGTATATATGTAGAATATATATTTTTATATTTAAATTTTTGGCAAATAAAAAGTAGTTAATTCTACAATGGTTTAATTGCACATAATGAATTTTTGCCTTGCTTTTTGCTTGAATTATATAATAAGGAGTTAAGGAAACATTTTATCACAGTTTAGGTAAAGAGCACCTTTCAAACAATGTTATCTTAGCAACACTTATTCCCATCAGAAGCTATATTCATTATTTTTGGCAGCACTGGGAATTGAATCCAGGGTCTTATGCATACTAGGCAAGTGCTATACCACTGAGCTACACTTCCAGTCCTTGTTTATTTTTAATTTGAGACAAAGTCTTGATAAATTGCTCAGGCTGGCCTCCAACTAGTGATTCTCCTCCCTTAGTTTCCCAAGAAGCTGGGGTTGTAGGGTATTTAACCATCATGTCTAGTGTATATTCTATATTTTTCTAAAGACAGTGACAAATATATCCATGCTTGACTGCATTCTCCTTATTCTTTATATTGCAAGGAAGAATAATTGTTAGAGTTGTACCTACAAATTCTGCATATGACTTTAGAGAATGACTCTTCTCTTCCAGAAGTTCTGAAAGTCACAAGTTCCAAGTATTATACTATTCAGTACTGGAGGTATGTGGGTACATTACGATGGACAACTTCACATGAATTTTTCCATCAGAAAATTCTCAGTTTCTACCTGTCAGTAGAACTCATATTGTGTAAAATAATCTTGGCATTCTTGTGGTTATGACTAGAAAAACCATAAAACCAACTTTTTGAATGGGAAAGGAAATAGGAGATGGGAGAGAGTAAGGAAAGAGGATGAAAATCAAAATGATTGGAAGAATTGGAGATAGTGTATTTGCAAATGAGAAGGGAACCAAAAGGTGGAAGAATCAAGGAGGAAGGAAAAGTGTAGAGGGTACAAACGAAGTAAGATACGTTATATACATGTACCAACTCCCACAATGAGTATGATCATGATGTACTGCAAATATGAACTAATAAAACATGTAAATCAAGATAGCATATTTCCTTATAATTTCATCAATTCAAACAAGAATTCCGAATAACTCAAGAATAGATCTTTTCCTTCCAAAGCACATTTTAAAGGAATAGCATTAGTGCTCACCAGGCTTTCTATCTTGGTTTTGGAATTAAGAATCAATGAGGGGCTCTTCTTTTATTAATTTGCTTTTCTCTAGCTCCCAATTGAACATGTTGTCTTTATTTCCATTTTGAAAGGGCAATAGTTCAATCTTAATCTCAAAGAATGCTAGTAAAATGCCTATCAAGCTGATAAATAAGAACTTCAGAGTTTTGATCTCAAATCTTCCATATTTGAAAAACTTACTGTACTTTTACAAGGGTGCAGAGGACTAGCAATTTATTAGGTGAGCCTGGGTGATGTGAAAAATCAATGGAAGTTACCTAAAATTACCTCCTTTTCTTGACAGTGGTCTTTTTTCCTCATTCACCATAGAAAACATTTAAAATGTGTTTTCCTACTGTCATAAATTGAGAATGTTATAAAGCTTTGTGCCAAGATTTCAGGGGCTTAATATGGTTGTTTCCTGTTCTAATGTGCAGGGAGGGTATGAGTCTCTTTTTTGATCCACACTTGCAGACTATAGGTTTCAGTTCCAGGGCAGGAATCTTCTAACACACTTTCAGTATGTGGCACAGTTTTGTCCTCTAGGATATTTTATTTCCTTTTTTGCAAGAACTCATGTTTTTTTCTCCTCATGCCAACATGAGGAAGAGAATAGCAAGGTAGAAAGAGGGAATCATGTCCTTTTCCTCAGAATCTTAAGAGTCACGACTAATCTTTGTCAGTGTGCCTGCAGCTGTGCTCTACAGTCTCTGGTTTTTGCCTTTCATAGTGCTGAGGAAAGAAATAGTAAAATAAAGAGATAGAAATTCCATAAATGGACTAATCTGTGAAGATAATTAATTATGAATCTCAAAAATACAAAAATTAACACATATGTTTCATTTTTTGGTAAACATTCACGTTTCTGGTGATCATTCCTGAAATCGCTAACAGTGTTAGTCACTCTTGAAGTTTTATGTTCACTAAGTTTTTACCATTTCAACTCTATAACTCAATTCCTGACTATCAAATCAAATTTTCATTTTGGAAAATGTAGCAGCATTATTATACTATGCAATATTCTGCCTGGTTATTATCTTTAGCAGTTATTAACTCCCACAGGAAGCAAAGAAGTTATGAGACTTTTTTTGCTCGCATATTTCCAACAGAGGAAAAATGGAAAATGGCTCTACAGAAGGAATAAAAGCAAAATTGTAAAATGGTAACTTGCTGCATTATTCTCATGTTCCAGAGCTAAGGGAACATGGGGAAAACTTAAGTGATAAACAAGTTTATATTCTTATAGTACAAGATAAGAAAATTTTACTAACTTTAATAGAATATGGTTAAACACTGTTAATAAAAAATTTTAAGGAGGAAATTATCATAATATTAATTCATCTTATAAATACCAAAGCCAGTAGACAGACAGATGCATATATAGTTTTTCTTTTCCTCCTGCATCTAACAGAAGCTGTGGAACATCAGTTTATAATGTAAATGGATTAAAAAACCACAAGTACCAAATAATTTTCTATTGCACTCAAGTAATCATAGTAAGAGCTGAAGGGTTGAAAGCACACATGAAACTTGATATTCCAAAAATATTCTGTATTGCCTACATGGGTAACAGAATAAGAGTTTGGTTGAATCCCTAGGAGATTAAGCCACCATCAGTGCTTTACAGGCAATTAGAGATGAAAGGCAGTGTCTTGTAAGCATTATATTACTGAAAAGGCCAAGATCCCTTTAGGAAATGAGAAGAGCCATGATTATGCCCATTTTTTAACTCTTATTATAAACACATGTTCTAATCATCTTCACACTTGGGGACATTTTATGTATTTGAGTTTTTGGCACAGACATTAGGAAACACAGCAGGTAGCCTGGGCTAAATCTAAAGTAGCACTGGATAATCTCTTCCTAACTGAAGAATTACAAATGAAATACTAATAAAACAACAAGAAGAAAATCATTTCTAAACTTCATCTTGTAAAAAAAATTCCAAGATTTAATATTATGTTTTCTCTATCCTTCTTTGCTATATACTCTCTTAGTTATAAGAATAATTAAGACACAATTTTACAGTATAAGTTTGAATACAGGGAAGGCATCATGTGTAAAGACTGAAAGAAGTCATTTGACCTCTTTCACTTCTATAACATTGCAGGTCATACAAGATTTGAGGCTGGAGTAGACTGATTGTAAAAACATTCCAACTTTATTATTCCTTCCCCTATCCATACTCTCTGGTATGTGATTTTACAGATCCTCCAACAAAGAGGTCATCTATCTTCTCAGCAAGTTATTATTTTATTAGTTTGTATTTATTCCTCCTTCACATGTTATACAAATGGTAACTTGACGTGGCTTCTATTTAAAATCTAAAATTTTAATGCTTTGTAGGAGAGTACGTTTGTAACTTTGAAGTGGGCAAATATGTGTTACATTTTATTAAAAGAGTGTGTTAAAGAAAACAATGATTTATTGTCCTTGATGGAATCAATACTTGTGCTGTTTGAAAGACAACTTTTAAAAAATGAAAGGAAAACAAATAATTGAGAGAAAATATGATTTATAGCACATATGTTTGATAAAGGATTTGTCTGTAAAATTATAATACTACAAAGTTGATCATTTATAGTTTATAGCCCTTGTGCTTTTCTGCATAAGAATTAAGTTTCTAATAAAGGATTAAATCAAACAAACAAAAATAACAAAAATGTTCCAGGCAGAAACAGTTTTTGGAGAGCTTCTGATGTACACAGGTGTGCCACTGCACAAAAATACCAACCTTTCCTCACTGGAACAATTAGCTGCTTTCTTATCCTATAAAAAATAGTCTATTGTAAGAAATTTTATAGACAACGAGTCTAGGAAACATAGGACAATTTAGTCACATGCATTCACTCATGTGATAAACGTAGGCATGCAGGGATTTTTCTGCTCCTGTCTTTATTTTTTTATTAAGATACTGTTCTAGTACCTCTTCCTCCTCCTCCTCTACTTTTTAAAATTTTAATTGTTTATTGCTACATTTTAAATCATAGGAACTTTGGGTCTGTACACAACTTGTCTCAAAATTCTTTTTCATTATTCCTATTTCCTTATCCTCTCTTCAATACCTCCTCCCCTCCTTATTTACAAAAGTTTATTTTCCTTCTTTTCTCATTTTTTTCTTCTCCCTTCCTTCACACCCAAGGCCCACCTCAGGGCCCAGTTCCCCTTCCCTGTTGAGCATTTTCTTCCTATTTCATAATATCTAGTTTATGTTCTGGTCCTTGTTTATACTTTCAGTTTCTTAGCCCCGAGAACAGGAATACCAGAGCACGTGGTCCTTCTAATAGAAACTGTGCTGCTGCACAGGGTGGGTTGGCACCTAGGAAAGAGGGATCCCTCCCAGACTAAAAACTTGAGAAGTGACTGGGCAGTTCAGGGGGAACAGCTAAGGCTTGTTTCAGTAAGGGTTGGGGCTGACAGTTTGCTATGAGTGTTGAGTATGCAAATAAGGGGCCCAAATCCTTCCCTTCCTAATTCCATCACCCAAGGTATCCCCCTCTCTTCTTCAAAAAATGCAATAGGAAGTTGTGCAGTGGTAGGAGAGAGAAGGACACCATGCTGGTTGACTGGCTGCACTCACGTTAGAGTGGAGAACGGTGGTTCAATAGCCAGGGAGGACACCGAAGCAGGTTGTCCCAGGCCATTGCATGGGATGACAGGGCACAAAGAGAGATGAGGGGGAGGGCACACGGGCTGTCAGCCAAGTCACATGTTCTACTTCCAGCTGGCACAGGGAAAAATAAGGAAGTCATTTCTCATCTGTGTCATTCTCCCTTGAAAGATTTCATCCTAGGGGCTGGGGGTTTAGCTCAGTGGCATGAAGGCCTGCCTTGCAAGCACACCATAGTGAGTTCAATCCCTGGTACCAATAAAAAAAAGGAAAAAAAAAAAGAAAAGAAAGGTTTCATCCTCCTTCTTAAGGAGAGCTGGAGAGTCAAGGTTGATCTTCTGTAACTGCTCGAAGCAGATCTGGGGCAGCTGACTCTGCCCACTGGAGGAATGAAAATCTCTCCCTGAGTGCTCCAGTGATATGTGGGGTGTCAGCTCTAATTCGGGAGACACCACTGGAGAGCCTTGCAGCACCATCATCTCAGTGTGGAAGCTATTCTGGAAGATATAAACTTTACACCAGTGTAAAGACACAGGTAGCAGAATTACTCCAAAAGGACACTAGTAGAGCTTCCTTTCAACCAGTGCCATTGCAACTTAACCTCCTGCAACAGAAGTACAGGTCTGCTTACCAAATGTTTCTGGTCCAGAACCTGCCTCTAAGACAGCTTCTGGTCATCTTCACAAGGACAGACTATTGCCAACACTTTTGACACTTTGAAATGTTTCATTACCATGTTCTACAAACTGACCACATTCTCTGGAATAGAAATGCAACCTCAGAGATGCCTTCTGCCTTACACCAAGGAATTGTTCTATCCAGAGAAAAACTTGCCCTCTATTCAAGTCAGTGAGGAGAAGAGCAGCATGTTAGAGAAGCATAGCAGTGCTGCTAAGGCACACTGGGCATCCCATTGCAGGAGATGCTGAGGATGTGTATGCATAGTAGGAACAGGTTGCAAGGTTGATTAGCTGTCCAAGAGCAAAGGTTATTTGCAGTCTCATAGAGTGCACCTCCTTTGTCTCCGAACAAAACAATATTTGCTGTCAGACATAAGCTGGGTCTGAGTGCATGTGGGAAAGAGTAGCTCCTTTTCAGAACCAGTGGGAACTGCCAGCTCTCCAATTGGTTAGGTTTTTGTATGTGTGAAGTCTAATATGGTTTAGCGTAATTTGCCCTTGTATGTATGTGTATGATCCTTGGGTTCACATAATCCAGGACATAACTCTTTCCATTAGAATCAGAATCAGAATAAGATTTTCTCCTGTCACCACCAAATCAGGATTTGAAATAAAGGCTTGTTCCAAATTAAAGTTGGGTCTCTCAGTAAGAGATGGTGCCAGGGAGTCAATATTATGTATGACTTTATGTGTACAGCTATCAATCTGCTGGTCACAGTGGTCTACTTGTGAACCTTGGGTTGTCTCCAAAGGCCACTTCAGCTTTGACAGCTGAACTTTCACAGGCCATGAGGATGGAGGTACATACTATGTCCTCCTTTTCACCATGTTCCCCAGTTGGCCGTCTTGGTGAAGGAGATCTGGTAGCTGGAAAATGAATGATGTTGACAGATGAGAAAGGTCATACTCCGGACTGACTAATGGATGGCTATTTCCATTCAAAGAGGTATCTAGACTGAATGTGTTGCCAAGCCCAATCATATCTATTCTGCTCTCTGTTAGTACCTTCTCTCTATACCATCTATTGCTTTGGCTAGTTTGGACGTCTGAGACTCACTGTTGTTGAGGCTATTATTTTCTCTTCCATGGTCCAACCTGGAAGACAAGGCCATTACTCTGTAGAGTAATTTGAGAATAGTGTAGCCCTCACATAATGCTTAAAGTTTTCTTAATGACAAATTAATTCTACATTCTATAAGATATTTCACTAGCAGTTCAAATGGGAAATTTAACAGATGTCCTGTGTCACATACACGCCCCCACACACAATATTGGCATCCTGTGAACCTAGTTCCTCTGTTTTTCTGAATCTTTTTTACTTTTAAATTTAGTGCTGGTATTGATGAAACCTAGGCCATTTCTGCCATGGAACAACCTGCTGCTTTTACTTTCATTGATTTTTGGCTTTGGCTGCCCACTAGGGAGTAATTGTTAGTCTCTCTTATGGTGTAAGGAAAGATTGCAACCCCCGGGGTTTGAATTGCTTCTATTGCCAAATAACTTCTAAAACTGTTTCATATTCAGGAAGAGTATATTTAGAATTTGTTTGATCAAAAAGGAAAATTTACTTAAATAAGCTTCAAAAGTGCAACAAACATCATAATATTTACATATTTTAGTTTAATGTTTCTTTGGTGGAATTATATACTACATGGTAAACAATTCAAACAATGTAAGAAACAATAAAATGAAACTCAGGTCTTATTCCTACCTGGGGACCTCTACTTCCTTAGGGCCGCCATTCTGAGTAGTTTCTTGTAAATTGCCAAAAATAGTTTCTATAACTATAGAAGCATGGATAATTTTATAAATTTTATTATTTATATCACAAATATATTTTTAGAGAAAAAACTGTTTTGCATAACATGCTCTAATATTTACCATTAACTTAAAATTCATCCCTTTTTCTGTACAGTTCTATGAATTTTGATGAATGCTGTCATGGAAACAACAAAATCAAAACACACAATACAATCATCCATTTTCCCCAAAATATTCCCCAATGCTTGTCTTGTAGTCATATCATGTTTAATCCTTTAATTTATATCTCTCAGTAATCTGTTTTTTCCTTATAGTCTTGCCTTTTTCAGAGTGACATGTGTGTGATCCAGAAGGTAGCCTTGTAAGAACTAGATTACTAAAGAAATTTCCTTACCTATATGGCTTGGGCTGAATTGTGTTCCCTGCATATTCATATGTTGAACCCTTAATCCCATAGGAGTTTCTCTGAGATGATTAAGCTAAAGTGAGATCATACAGTAAAACCTTATAATCCAGTGACCAATGTCTTTGTAAGAGGAGATTAAGACACACACGCACACACACGCACACGTGCACACTCCAAAGTCACCATGTAAGAACGCAGTGAGAAAATGGCCACCTAGAAATCAATGATAGAGGTCTCAACAGCTACCAAATCCACCGAAAGCCAGATCTTGAATTTCTAATTTCCAGAACTGTGAGTTTGTTGTTTAAATCATTCCACCTGTGGTATTATGGTAGTCTTAGCAAAGTAATGTATCCTATCACTGTGTAATACTATATCCTCTTTCTGACAGAGATTTAAATATCCCAGCCTCAGTGTTTCCTGACAGTTCTACTTAAAATTAAATAGAAAATAAGTTATCTCTGGTTATAACATGATGCTTAGCAAGTAATATAAATAAAGTGGCAACTTCTACATAGGGAGTTTAGTATTAAACTACTTAGCATCATTTCTATTTAGATAAATTTTATAAACATTAGTTGGGTCCCTACTAAATGCATACTATATCAAGATCTAGGAATTCTAAAAGCCTCTCTACCCTGGTCTTTGCCTTATGGAACAGCGAGGGGTATATTGGTATTAAAATGACCAAAGGAGGATATTTAGAGCACAGATAAAATCTCACAATCCAACAGGCATAACTGAGAATGGTTCGTTAAGAAATCAATGCTCTAACAGAGGCTTAAAGATAAATAAGCCTGTCCAGTGTAGCACAGACTTAGAGTAATTAATTGGGATGCCTGAATGGAAGGAGGATATGTTACAATGGAGAGTACAACTAAAAGTATGACGGACAAAGCAACATTTTGCCTTACTAAAGCTTCAGCCAGGTGACAGTACATGGCGAGAATGAGACTGATAATTAACACTTTGGATATGGAGAGTTTATAAAATTCTACAAGAAAAAATGGGCTGTGAAATGGTAGGTTTTAAGAAGGAAGTAAGAGAGTCTTCAGGGAGTGGTATTAAGTTGGAGAAGGTCAAGACTAAAGGCAAGAAGACCAGCTAGGAGGTCATATAAGTAATTCAGAAAGGAAATGATAGTATCCAGAAGTGAGAAAGTCTCTACCGAAAGGAATAGGTAGGACTATGGAGGACTGGTAGGCAAATTCCTGGGTGTCTTGTCCAGTTGCCTGATGATGTCTGCAGAAACTGCTGTTTTGAAGGATTACATAATATTCAGGCTTAGCAGAAAGAATATTAAATATATTTTAAAAATATGTACAGACTTTGGGAGTACAGTTGGTGGTGCTGTGCTTTTCATGTTTTTTCTTGCCTTGACTTCCAAGAGAGAAACTGGAAAATCTGGAGAAATAATCAGATGTTGGAGAATATTTGGAAAAATTGCAAAGTGACACTGAAATTTCTAACTAGAGTGACTAGTTGGATCATAGTGGGTCCTATTCAAGAGAGAAAGAAAGAAGAATTTGAGTGTGTGAGTGTTTTCTTTCTTTGGTACCGGAGATTGAACTCACAGCCTCACGCTTGCTGTTTCTGTCTGTGTACGTTGGTGCGCACACACACACATATTTTGGTGCACAGATTCATTTAGATTATATGAAGATAGAATTCCCTATAGAACACTTCAGTAGAAGTGTGAGTCAGAGAGCTGATTATACAAATTAAACCAGTTAAGAAGTTAGGATGAGAAAATCTTATTTAATAATAATTAACCCACTGGTGTTCATTTAAAAAACTTAAAAAAAGATTGAAAGTAAACAGGATTTTCTCAGTATGTCCAATTTTCCTTAAATTTCTTAAAATTGCAAAGTACAGGTGTAGTCCATTTATCTTTTCTATTGACTTTCATGGATAATTTATTTTACTCAAGGCTTTTACATTCAGAATGGGGGATCATATAACCTATCTTTTATTATCTTTATCGCACAAATTTTAATCCAGGTCATTCTGGTACCTAATCTTTTGATTATTCTCCTTTGTAAATGGGTAAATCTTAGATGATTAATAAATAATAAATTGACAATTCAAAGACTATAAAATATTTATAAAATTTTATTTATAGCATATATTTATAAATTATAAATATAAAATATTTATAATCATTTGCTTATTTATAACATTTTCTACATTTCCTAACTTTGTTTTGAAGGTAGTTCCTTTGTACAAAGTCTTGAATATACCTATAAATATAATCAAACATCAAAACAGCTAAACTAGCTTTTATGATTCTGATATTTTTGTGATGAGCAATCACTTAGTAAGTAATCAATGAAATATAGAACTATTTTTTAATAAACAGCAAAATAAGCAGGTTTAGTCCTTATGATGAAAAAACTTTTTAAGAAATGTCTGTATTTCTATACAAAGTTTCTTGGCTGTGATTATAGGTAAACTTAACAGATGCTTTATTTGGAAATTACAAATAGCCATGAGGAGCCATAAAATAAGAGATCAAGTGAATAATCATGGGTAGTTCGATGAATATTTCTCCCCAATCCTCTTTTGTGCACATTAGGCAAGCACTTGACCATTGACCTATTATCCCCAGCCTAATTTTTCTATTACAACTGAATGTAGGGCATATGAAGGGATCCCACCTCTATTTAAAGATAATAGAAAGGCACTTCAAAAGTATTAATCAGTCATAGTCAAGAAATGGAGCAATAATATTTGTCTGTAGTTTGGAGAGAGGTCCGAATACTTGCAAATAAGCAGGTAACTGTGCTAAGCATTTTAGATTATGTATAAAGTAACAAGATGGAAGCTTGATTAGGGTAATACTGAAAAGTTGAAGTATTAATGAGTTAAAGAAATATATTGCAGATAAAATGTACAGAAATGTGTGAGGGAGGGTATTAGGAAACCAAGGATGATTTTTACATTGCTTGTGCACCTGGAAGGGTGATGAGTCACTGGCTCAATGGAAAACTCTTGAGGGAAAGTTGAGGAAAAAAATTAGATTTGGGTTTGGTCTTGTTTACTTTGCTATTTCTGTGAGTTACATAAGAGGAGTTTCAAGTTGACATTCAGATATGCAGATGCATAGCCCAGAAATGAAGCTGAGACTGAAAATAGGTATTTATGACTCATCTACATATAAGCAGTAATTAAATTTGCAAATAAATGAGATTTCTCAGGAACAGAGCATTTATGAAGGAGATACAACATTTCAAGAAAAATTCCACTGTTTAATGGCTTACATAGACGTGAACATGGAAATTTGGCAAAAATGATCCGAGGTAGGAAATAACAAAATATTATTCAAAAGCTTCCCCAAAAGTTGCATAGTCCTTAATTAAATGGAGATCCTTAATGATCTGAAGAATAATAGTACTAAATAAGAAGCAAGTCAGATTACAAGATATTGAAGTATGCGTGGAAGATGAGAAAAAGAAGTAAAGCATAAGATGAATGTTCTGAGAAATATGGTCCTGAGAAGAGAGTGTCTATTACTAAATGGAATCAGAGGTTGAGGAAATTTTTTATTTTATTTGTCTTAAAATGAAAACTAGGAACGTGTAATAACAGCGAGAAGGAAATACTAGGACAGGAGAAGTTGAATGATAAGACTAATAACTTATATTCTTGAAAAAAATAATTGCATTGGCCTTGCATACAATAAGAAAATTCTTGCATAAATCTGGAAAGAATGAACCAAATGGAAGCTGATGGATTTGATTTATATGTTTGGTTCCAGTTCTTATCTGATAGCTTCTATTGCCTTTACAAAGAGCTTCTCTGGAGGATAGGAAGGGAACAGTCAAGATTTTTAGGAAACAAGATTTACAATAAGCATTGTGGAATGTTTAGAGGGAGAGTATTAGCTGACAAATTAGTATTAGTCGACATAGAATAGGATTATTAAGTACAATGAAGGCCTCAGTTAAGGAATTAGCTTTTTATGGTCTTGTTTTATTGTCCCTTCCTCTCTCCCTCTCCTTTTCTCTCTCTGTCTCTTTCTCTTTATCTCTGTCTCTGTCCCTCTCTCTGTCTCTGTTTGTCTCTCTTTCTATTCCCTCCTTCTCTCCTTCCCATCCTTCCTTGCTTTCTTCCTTTCTCTTTCTCTTTGCTATAATTTGATATTGTTAATTTCATCAAAGCTCAGTTTCTTAGGGCAGGGAGCTGGACTCATCCAGGGTTGGATGGAAAAACAGGTTAGAGATTTGCAGAAATGTTAGTAACATAACACAGCAAAATAAATTCACTATAAAGCCAATAATTAAATAACTCTTTCTACCTTTTTTCACCCAAAGCTTTCTCAAATCTTTTTTCTTCCCTTGTGCCACCACTCTCCTTACTTTGTAGAAAAAATGAAAGTGGTTTGGTGGAAGGTTACCCATTTTCTTAAGCCCAAACATTCAAAGTATGAATTACTATGGAATCTGAGCTGGATAAAATAATTTTATGCAAATCTTCAAAATTTTTGTCAAGTTTCTATGAGTCATTTTTAATACAGAAATTCTATAGTTTCAAAGAATTAGCAAATTCCTGTATGAATATTTCCAGTTGTTTTATTTGATCTTTCAATGACTTCTTTTAATGAGCCTTCTCTGTGTATCAAGAAATTCTTTGAATATCTACTGTATTTCACTTTTAATTCAAAGGTCATACACATTTCTTAGACCACTTATTCATGGCCTAGGGAACATGATGGTGTCTGCTTAGTTCTGAAGTTCAGAGCATGATGCTAATGAGACCAGGTTTGTTAGTGATATTGTTCTTCCTGACTTTAGCTGACCTCTTGCCTCTTGGTGTAGTCAACTGTCTCACATAATCATATCATTAGTCTCAGGTAGATGGAAGAAAATAGAACGAATGACTAAAAAAGTATCAGTATGGAAAGAAAATGTAGCTACTATGTTTTTCTCAGTGGGCTATTTTTTAGAAAAGAGTAAGACATCTTCATATGGGAATTTAATATTTTCAAAGTAACGTCACATCTGATACCTCGCAATTCTTTAAGGTAGGGAGAAAACATACTAATCATCTTCCTTTTTAAGGCATGAAGTCTAAGGTCCATCAAGGTAGTTGTTCTATCCATATCTTTCATTTTCTGTGTTCTCATGCTTGGACTTCTGGGTTTTACTGACCCTGGAGAGAATGTCCTGCTCAGGAATAGTCAATGCTTAGGAATAGTAGCAAATTTATCCATGAGGATAATTTTTAGACTCATTCCAACCAACTCAAAGTCCACCCCAAGCATCTCCTTGATTGGACTGTGATATACTTGGACACTATACTTTCTCTACTTACCTCATGATCAGGTATCAGACATCCAGGGACAGGCCTGTGTCCCATAACCTGCTTATATTGTTCAAATAGCCAATCCTAAGTCTGTATATCCTCCCTTGTCTACTCTTGTAAAAACTGAATGGTTTGTACTGATTTTTCCACATCTTTTGCTTCTTCCCTTCTGCTTCTTGGCTGATCTAGGGTTTCCCAGAATGACTCCAAGATAGCATTAAATGCCTATTCTTGGGAATTGTGAATAACACACTTTTTTTCAATGGGAGCCCTCTACTAATCTGTTGCCCTTTCCTACCTTAGATTTTCTGCTAATAACTGTATTTTAAAAGCAGTAGTATGACTTTAAAGTGATGAAATCAGTTTTAAAGCTCAGATATGGATTATTTACCTTTCCCCATTTTTCACTGTGGGTGGTGAAACAAACAAAAAAAATCACTATTCATTAGGTTAGCTCATACATTACTTGTGCATATTTGGAGAATTTATGAAACTCTGGACAATAGACAAGCACTGAGTATACACATTAATAAAATAATTACAATGGACAAAGGGACAAAGCAACTAGTAAAGAATATCTAACCATACGATTACAAAGTACAGCAAGTGCTGAAGTTTAAAGCTATTGTATGCTCTTCTACTTGAGAGTGGGAGTCAAAGGAGAGTTTTGGAGGAAGCAGTTTCTCAGCTATGCTCCAAAGGAAATGAAAGATCTAGTCACTCAAAAAGAGAATAATACAAAAGCACAGAAGTTCACAGGTGGTTATGGTCCTGGCTTCTAGGAAAATAGGAAAAACAAAACAAAACAAAACCCGAGAAGGTATGTTACAAAAGGCTGATACAACATGAGATTGAAGAAGTATGAAGAATTCATATTATTTCAGGGTATTGAAGGACATAGAGTTTGAATTATTTTTTTTAATCAGGGCAATGGAAAGCTACTGAAGGGTTGAAAGCAAGGAACAGACAGGGTCCCTTTCAAATATCTAAACTTTGGCTGCTATGGAGGAATGTTATGAGAAGAGCGCAGAAAGGAAATCAGTTAGGAAGTGATGTTGTAGATCAGAAAGGTGTGTTGATAGAGGCGAGGTCTTAGGTGATGGCTGCGAAGATGGGTAGAACCAGACAAATTTACTATATATTATGGTGTTGAACCTACTGTGTGTGTTAGGTCCTCTGATTTCCTTGCTGTATAGAAATCAGAAAAGCCAGGGGTAATTCCAAGAATTTTGGCTAATATAGTCAAATGATGATGGACTTTTGTGCTCACATAGAGAAGACTAAAGGAGGTGTGTGTGTGTGTGTGTGTGTGTGTGTGCGCGTGTGCACTGAAGTGTGCAGTGCAGTGGATGAGGATGAAGTTGAGACTTAATTCAGAAAGACAATCAAGTTTGACAGTTTTTTTCAGTGAAATACTCATGGCAAGTTACCTATGAATCTGCCTTTTCAGCACTAGAAGGCTGAGTTTAGGATGTTTCAGCAGAAAAAGCACAAAGCTAACATTTCAAAAATGCCTAATTGATAAATTAATCTGCAGCTGCATAAAGAGCAAATTAGGATAGCCTTAACTCCTGAAAATCTTTAAAGTTTTATGTTAAAGGTAAAGAAAAGAAACTAGCAATGGAGGAACAGAAGCAGCAAGGAAGAAGTAAAGGAACTAAAGATTGTAAGCCACTTTTAAAATAGGGGTTACTACTATTTAACAGGCTCAGAAGCTGATCAGCTGGCAAGTGGTAGAATCAGGATTCCAACCAGCTTCAAAGTTTCTATTCTAATTGCTCTATCAAGCTTGCTTTCTAAAAATCATAGCTGAAGATCATATATTGTCAATGTTTTTTAAGACGTCAGGTTATAAGCATCTCCTAATATTCATATTATTGAAGAATTTCTAACCTGTCTTGATTAAAGAGAATTTCATTTTAACTTTCAGCTAAAAGCTAACTATGGCTTGATGTGAAAATTAAAATAGATTATAAAGCTTTGCGCAAATGTGCTAGAGTCATGGAGGTTAAATAATCTATCCATAGTCCATCAGCTAGGGTGAATCTGGTTTTAAACACAGGCACTTTAACCTCTGAAGGTCTCCCTGACTGTTTTTCCTTTCTGGGGTAGATGGTTCCAATAGATTTTCATGCCAATGAAAATATACTAACTTAAAAGTGTGGATGATACAGTTAACCTACAGAGAACCACAGTTTAGCAACACAGTGTGCTGCAGAGTCGTTCCTTTTGCCCTTGTATCTGGGTGGCTGCTGAAAGTTGCAGATGTTAATCCGGAAAACTTGAAGTAAGGTTTCTACTGGAATGCATATTTGTTTTGTGCCATCACAAAGTTGAAAATCATTAAATCACTGTCAGTAAATGATACTTTATAAATACATAAATACTAATACGTTCCCATCAATGTGGAATGCCTTGACTTTTCACTGCTGAGAATTTATCTAATCTCCTACAGATTACATTTATTTTCTTAAGAAGCTTTGAACCTTTTGATTTTGCCTTTTGCTGATTGCCTAAGATGTTTTCTGTTAAATTATTAACATTATTAACATATGTTTCCTTTTACTACTACCTTTTTTCCCCCATGAAGTTCTTGTGATCATCCCTTAGTGTTTGGTAGAATATCCTAGCTGGCTACAAATATCCATTTCCCCTTTTTTTCCTATATACTGAACTAGATTAATTTCCCAGCCTGTCTTGAAGTTAAGTGTAACTTTGAAACAATTCTTGACAAAGAGTAGCAAAGGAAGTTTAATATGGCTCTTCCAGGCCTACACAGTGACAGTTTCCATGAATCTCATGGTCTTTGCCCTGCTTTCTTTAATGTTAAATCTGGCAGAGGCACTGTCAGCTTGGGCTCCTGCATGAAGCAGCTGTCAGCTGCCTGGGATACTGCAGTTTACTCTCAAAGAGAGAATAACTGTATTTGAACCTTGGCACTTGGGGATAGATATAGCTCTATCTATCTATCTATCTATCTATCTATCTATCTATCTATTATCTATCTATATACAGACACACAGTTTTATATTTCTTTTGTTTCTAGTACATTCTACAATGTTCATCATACAATAAATGTTTTAGTGGTGATGATAATGATTGGTAATGATCATCTACACTAAAGAGTGATTTAAAAAGCTAATCATATAAAAATAAGTATTTCTGTAAGCTACATATCCTTGCAGTACCTGTGTCAAGTATCTGTATTAATTTTATTATGCTTTTCACTTGATTTTATGATTTCAAAAAAGATTTATCTTTAGAAATTTTCTCATAGTCCTATTGTTACATAACAAATAATTTCACCAGTAAAAATATGCTGTAACTAGTGTAGCTCAGGTTGGTTGTAACGACTAAGAATTATTTAGTTAATAAATACAAGGTTGGTAGAATATATAATTTGCAATAGGAATTGCTGATTTAAATAATGTTTTATCAGAATCTTGGAAATACTACTTTCTGCCACTTTTATAATTTATTTTACAAGTTCATTTTTTCAAAGGTTAAAGAAACTATACATGACTAATTGGTATTTATTTGAAATAAATAAATAAAGTTCATTAATATTCTCAATACATTAAGATTAATATATTCATATATTAATAATTTACTGGTATTTAATTCTTGGAATCAAACGTAAGTAGTTATCAAATTCTGAAATATGTCTTGTAAGTAGAATAATATTTTATAAGATAAATTGAGGGGAAATTTTAAAATAAACCATAGAAACAACAAAGAAAATATCCATTTTTCAAGTTTAAAATTAGTTGGAGAAATAATTAAAGGAAAAATGTATATAAAATCAGTTGAATAAATAATTTTGTCACTTTATTTGACTTACATGGTGTATTTTTTTTCTTTTGGTACCGGGGATCAAACTCATGACCTCATGCTTGCCAGACAGCATGGTGTGTCAAATGAATAGGAAAATGGTAGAAAGACAATGAACAATTTTGTTTTATTGGTTATAAACTAAAATTTGCTTTAATCAAATTAGTGTTTAGTTTTACTCATTATATTATGAAAATAATAGGCAATCAAGTTAACTTTTGTAGCCACATATAAACTAATATATTCTTATACTTCTATTCCATAATTTAAATCCAAGAAAGTACTTGAGGAAAAAAAAAAGTGTCCCCAAAAGGCTTTTCCTTTTCTTTCTAATTCTGATCTGTCATTTCTGAGCCAAATGTCTCCTGGGACTATGAGTGAGTGGGTATAATCAGAACTTTAGATGATTGAGGAAAATCCTAAACAGGAGAACTGATTCATAGCTTTTTCTTCGACAGCTGAGTGAATATCTCACTCCAATGTAAGAGTAATAATGCTTGTCGGACCATAAAAGAGCTTAAACCCATATAGATGTGAGGCTCTCAGAGGGAAGATACTGGATCCTCACACAGTGTTGCTAGACCTCTACTGTCCAGAAGAAGCAAAATTAGATATTTCAGATTCTTCTTCAACTAATGCTAGGACAATAAGTGACAGCCCAAAATTAGATTCTACTAGGTTATTGAAGCAATTTTCTGTCCACTTATTTCTATACTGCAAATCCCCTAGCACAGTATATTTTATTTTTCATCACTGTGGGACTATATTGCCCCTTACAAAACTCATAGTGAGACTTGAGACCTAATGACCAGCAAAAAAGAGCAAAATCATCCTAGCAACTCAGGAGGCTGAGATAAGATGATCTTTGTGAGTTTGAGGTCAGCTGGGCCAAATAGTGTGCTCAAGGCCAGCCTGAACTACATAGCCAGACTGTCTTAAAAAGCAAAACAAAACAAAATAACTCCTCAACAACAACAACAGCAACAACAGTAAACCAAAATCAAACTCATGGCACACTTTCCACAATAGGGAATAGAA
The DNA here is from genome assembly GCA_004027455.1 of Hydrochoerus hydrochaeris. Taxonomy (NCBI): domain Eukaryota; kingdom Metazoa; phylum Chordata; class Mammalia; order Rodentia; family Hydrochaeridae; genus Hydrochoerus; species Hydrochoerus hydrochaeris. Next base: position 65,047 of record PVLA01005369.1, read on the forward strand.
CTTCTGAAGAAACCAGTTCATAATCTGAAACTGAAAGTGATAAAGACTTGTGGTCCCATATGTGTCATTAGAGATTCTGAAGTGGTGCATTCCCACACATGCATATAAACATTTTCCTAAGGCCAAAAGTTGAAAAACAACAGTGACACTTTAAAGATACAAATAGGCAGTCTGGAGGATGAAATGCAAGAAATTTATCATTAAATGGTCAACTACTAAATCAAAAAGGTTTTCCCATTCAGTTGCTGAATTAACAATAATAATGACAAAAATTCAGTACCTGGCCAGGTGTGGTGGCACATGCCTATCATCCCAGCACTTGAGGCAGGTGGATTGCAGCAAATCTGAGTCCTCCTGTGCGAAATAGTGAGTTTAAGATCAGCATGAACTACATAGAAAAACCCAACCTCAAAAAGAAAAAAAAAATATTACTACGTTGATAAACTGCCAGACAAATAAGGTGAACTCTAAGGGAAAGAAAGAGAAAAAACCATTTATGAGAGTAGTTAATGCAAAGTTAGGGGGCACTATGGAAGTGTGTATTAATTGTGTGTCTGATGTTAATGCTCATATAAGTCAAACCTAGACTAGTTCAGCTCCCTAAAATATAGATTCATTAAGATGAACTGTTCTACCTAACAGATCACTCAAATCATGATCTTTGAAGAGTCATTCATAATGTAAATGATGAGCAGGAAAAATTTGCCTCTTTCTTTGGTTGGCAAAGAAAACATGAAACTAGGCTTTAATGTTTCCTTCTTGGCTGGGTATAACAAAACAAATCAGAAAGAGAAAGGCAAAAACAATAATTCTTCCTATGAATTTGTCCTCATAAAAGTGTTATAAATTGCACATGTAATTGGGATAATGCCAAGCTAAATATTTACAGGAATGTGGTCTCAAGTTTAAAGTGTTTCCTCGAAGAGCATACTTTCAATTTGACAGTGAAGATTTTTAAGGGACATGAATATACTAAAGGGAAAAAGTGAGAAAACAAATTTCTCAAGTATGAAATATAATGGAAGCAACCAACTGTAAAATCATCCTGGAAATAACTGTAGGTTTTATAACCTCAGGTTATAAAATAAAAAGTAAGTAAATTTACTATGTTTAATGAGGTAACAAGAACTTTCAGGGAGATAATTCTCTTTGTGTGCCCTTTAGAAATAAAGGTAAGTTTGTGTGTTTAATAGTATAATATAGATAATGCCCTTCTCTGGGGCAAAAATTTTAAAGAATTGACACCATATAGATACAAATTGTGATTATTGTATAATTAAGTAAGAACTCAGTAACAAGATAAATATGTTTAAATTTTAAAATATAGACTTAGTCATAAAAGATGAGCTTATGAAAATTGGAGTTTATAGAACTAATTTATAATAAAATAATTACATTAAATCTTACATAATATCAGTAAAGTAATTCTTGAAGGAAAATTTTGTTGACATAAAAGAATAAATGCTGGAAATGTATGAGCTAAGTGACTATTCAGTTTAAAAAAGAGTAGTATAATAAATAAAAATGGAATAGATTAATAATAAAGATGAAAGCGATCATTAATCAAACTGCGATATCTTTAATATAGAAAGAAAAATTTAAAAAGAGTTGAAAATTAAATGAAAAAGTATTTGAAGAATAAATACAGGAAGACTAACATGAAAATTGTAGGAGATTTAGAAGGATTAAAAAAGCAAATAGAGAGAAAGATTATTGTTAAGCAAATAATCAAGAGTTTCAATCGGTAGATTTGAGTCAAATGAATGAAAGGAGTCTTCACCTTTTCAACTTTGAGGAATAACACACCCTGAGGAAGAGTCCAAAACCATGCATTTGTTTAGCAGTTTACCAAACAGTTTTATGACTTGCTAAATAATTTTGGAGAAAAAACGTATTTATTCTAATTTACTAATATTTGAGCTAGAAGATATACTATAGAGGAAAAGGACAAAATAGGCATGTAGAGAAATGAGGAAACTACATAAACATAATATAGTTTCACTATCAAAAATAGAAAAAATACAGCTGAACAAAACATAAATTTTTATTTCAAAAACATAGATTTAACATTAAAAATAAAAACAGTGTAACAAAAAGGAAATTAGAAAATGGCTAAACTTCAATTTTCATTGCTTTTGGTGAGAGACATTTTACCCCTTGAAAGAGAAAATAAGAAATAAAATGTTAGAACTGAAAAATACTCTTTTCATATAACAGATACTAGGGAACTTCTACTTTCAGCCAAGGTGGAAGAACAGGAAGAAGATCTACCATATATGAAACAGTAATGAGGAAACAACTGACCACAGTTTTCAAGATACTGGACAGCAGCCAATGATAGGTTACAGTCTGTGAAAGACAGGAAACAAGAGTGGGTAGGTCTGTGATGGCCTCAATTTACTACCTTGAGAAAGTTTCTATAGTGTGGCACATGGACAGGACACTCAGGCCAAGGCAAGAAAATTAACATGGTTGAAAGAATCTTGAGAAACCTGAGATGTAGGAGACTAAAAGAAATTAGAGTTCACAGAACAGATTACCCTGGGTGAGAAATTAATCGAGAGAGAAGACACTAGAGATCAGTGAAGTCCCTGTCCAGAACGCAAAATGCTTCAGCCACTGTACTGATCAGTGGGTGTGTTTTCTACCACCCCAGGTTGGGGAAAGAAACATCTGAAAATACCAGAGGAAACAATAGTAGATGCCAGGCCAGATAGAGAGTGTCTGTTCTCTCTCTCCCGACTAAAAAAATACCCTATTGGGACACCGGATAAAATACTAAGAAAAGCATAATTGTGAAGAATAATTATCCTGAGTTTAAATTATGTTCTTATACTATGTATTTTAAAAGCAGACATTAAAAGATCAAAAACTATTTCCAGATGATGATATCTCAGAATAAAACTCAAGCATATTTACAGGAGTATAAGTATACTTTATTCAGTATGCAATAAAGTTAAAGTCCCAGTGGCTGGCAATCAAACATTACTGGTCATATAAGTGTTACACATAAACACATGACCTGTAATTGAAAAATTAAGCTGAACTGAATTTCAGGAAAAATAGACACAAATGATTGAAGTAGCAGGTGAGGCTATTCTAACAGTAACCATAACTTACTCTGCATGTTAAAAAGTTCAATAAAGACCAAGAATATAATGTGTCCTTTTAAAAAGGGCCAAATCAAATTTTCAGAATAATAATGATTGGTTGGGAATGGCAAATTAGACAGTGTAGGACCAGGACAAAGCAGTGTCCTTCCACTCTGAAAGTTGCTCAGTTTCACTCTCTTCTCCAACAGTGAACTGGTGGGGAGTGTGACATTGTAAAGTGTCTACACTCAGGAAAACTCACTAGTCCATGTACCAAGTACATGTCATGAATCTTCATATTTACCTGAAACAGCACAGACGGTTGGCTTCATCTTGGCCTACTGCTGTGGCCATATAGAACTTATAACTTTAGTGTCTAAAACTATTATTGACAGCTATGAGAGAATTCTAAAACTTGGAAGGTGACCTAATTTCTAAAAGAAAAATTGTTCAGTTTCACTCAGTTTTATTCTAGGATATTTTCTTATTTTTGCGTTCTTATACAGATTTTTATTTTGAAACACTTTTAATTTTCTTGTGTATCTGTATAATATTTTGCTTTCTAGAACTATATTTTCTCAGATATATGGTAATATTTGAGATTGATTTTTTTAATTTTTAATTTAGTCTTTTCCTTGCATGGTGGAATGATGTTTACTTCAGTGACCATGCTTGCTGCTTATTCATTTATATTAAAGAATAAAGAAAACTGGAAACCAGACAACAACATAAGTGTTTTTGAGTGGGATTGTAGAATAGCAAGCTTTTGAATCAGTCTTTTACCCATGTGAAATTAGAAGAGCACTTACTCTAACATACTAACACATACTAACACCAGTCCTTACTTTCCCTAAAATTATCCCAAATTACACATTACATAACCATTTCATTATTGTTTCTGTTGTTCACCCTATTATAGAACTGCACTTAACTCCTTTACTCTTTAATTGAAGAATGTGAAACTGAGAATTGATACCTTACTTTCTCAAAGTTATAGAAGTAGTGTCTCCTTCCAGTTGATTATTGAACTTGTTTTTATGTCTATTATGTTACACAATAACTTAATATTTTTATTTGATTTTGTAATATTCATTCAGCCACAAATGAGAAAATCTACAGGAATAAGGGTTTAAATATCTTTTGTTATTCAAAGCAGATTTCATGGAACCCTATCAGATATAGTAATTCCTCAATTCATGAATGCTTCTGTTTGCAAAGAACTGAGTTCGCAAATAAAAGTGTATGGCAAAATTTTGCTTATATTTGCAAACTCTGTGTTGGGAGATAAACACAGATGTGGTCATCTTCCCCAAAACTGTAAAACAACCTGAGTTTGTAAGCTGAATTTTCATGTATCTGTCAATTTCTTTGTAGATTCTTAGACATCCTTGAATTTTCCATATAGTGTTTAAATTTGAATTTTTAGGCCAATGATAAACATACAGAATCATGTGAATATCTTAGTGTAAAGTTACATGATTTGATTGCCTGTGTTTTCTTTTTCATTTATTATCACTGTTATTTTTCCAACTAAAAATTTATTGTCAGTTCCTAGTAAGAAAAATTAAAGAGGTGCATTTAGTAATACTTAAGGATTACTAAGTGAATTCAAATGAAACATTTTAATAAATTGAGTTCAAAATGTAATTTAAAAAAATCAAATAGTACAGTGAAGACTGAGTACAAATTGTGATTCAACACAATATTCACTTTATAACTTTTGCATAAAAGTGGCAAAGTATTACATACAGCAGTATGCTATTGTTACTTCATTTTTATATGTTTTATAGTCCCTTTTAACTTTTAAATGTTTTGGAATTTAAAATTGTATTAGAATGAAACATACATGTTTAGCTTTGTGTTTGTATATATTTAGTTGCTTTATACTAATATTGGAAATCTATTACATTTTCCCCCTTAATGGGGGAGCAGTTTTACTCAAATGCAAACTTTTTATATATATCACTTAAATGTGATTTTATGTGTTCCATTCTTAAAATATCTTGATTTTCCATCTTATATTTATAAAGCGAGTACTCAAAAAATTTCCTAGACTTAATTTTTACACATTTACACTGTGGGCCTTAGAGACCTGCTTTGTGCAGATAAAGCAATAAAACTTCATAGCAATGTATTCAATTCTACTATTTGAAATGCAGCGTCAAACCAACATCTCACATAGCTGTGTTTACCCCACACCCAGATGCACTGAAGCACACACTTCAACATCCAGTCACAGAGCAGCCAGGAAGAAGGGTGGCAGTCAGCATGCAGAATGGTAAAAAGCATTCTCTTTGGTCCAGCTATGGAGAAATGAAAAAAAATCTGTTACAACCAAATTTGCAGTTGTATTTAAAATACAATGGAAAGGTGTATAATTTAGAGATGAGGTAGTTGTCATCTATTCAAATAAAAACAGCAGATGGGGAATAGGTGTAAATGAGAGGTGAAGGAAAGATCAGCAGTGCTTACATTTGTATCTTTAATAAACTTGCAAGGCTTAACTCTGTGTTTTTTCTTAGTAAACATATTGCCAAGACATTATTTCCTTAATTCTGTATTAGATGTTAAAGGAATAATGTTGTTATGTGTTTATCATGCTTATCTGTGTTCGTATTCTGGGCTTTCTCTCGCTAGACAAGGTAAATAAGTCCCATTTTACATAATAGTAACAGTTGGGGATGTTTCTCCTTGAATTTTATTCAAGAATTAAACACGACTCTAAGCAAACCTATCCTTGTAATAACAATGCTGCAAACATATCCTTATAATGCTACTTTTATTGTGGGGAGGGCAAATATTTAATTTTGATCAATTCTGATAATGTAATTATAGGGTTACACTCTAAGAGTTTTGTCATCAAACAGCATGAGAATGACAAGAAACAATATTCCTCTTTTTAAGACACACTTTTGAGTGCATTCCATAATAGACTTGAAATGGAATTCCAATTTCTGAAAACAACAGCAAAAATATCCTCTCAAGCTGTACATGTGAGCTGTCATTCCAGCTCTGAAAAGCATTATTCTCTATTGATGGCATTAACTTAGGCCATCTGTAACTTGTTCCTATCTCTTCTGAGTCTCATGTGGCCAGTTACTTTGTCCAGGAGTTGACACTTCAAGAGTCTTTGGTGTGTATAAAAGATTGCTACATCTTTATTTAGCCAATGGAGCATAAGATTGTTTTTAGAGATAGATGCATCACAAGTGTTTGAAAAAAATTTATGGAAATTCATCAGAATGAAAGACTATAAATTTCGCACAATGAATGGAACATTTCTTTTCATTCCAGAAAAAAATTCCATATAACCCATATCAGATGATGCTGACACTACAATCAGCTATTCACTATTCTGATTTCATTTAGTTTATGGAGACAGAAAAAGCATAGCAGAATCTCCACTCATTTGTTCATGTTTGGAAAAACATCTGAGACACTTAAGAAAAGCAATTCAGATTTTTCTTTCTTTGTTTGTTTATATGAGGTTTTGACTTTTGACTTCCAATAGGAACCTCATCAGAAACCAACAATTCAAAGCGATTTGTCCTTGAGCACTTTTTGATTGTGTCCTACTTAGAGTAAATAAGTGAATCATTCTAGGAAATATATTTCCTTTCAGTGCTGTAGAAATCACACTATGTTATGAAATAAAGATGAATAGTATGGGAAATCGGAACAATAACGGCAAAGTGGAATTGTTGAACTTAGGAAACAAGAAAGGTTTCAAAATGTAAAAGGTATTATACTTTTCTGGTTTGGTTCCAATTTCATTCATGTGCAGCTTGAAAATTTTTTGAAATACATCTAAAAAGAGTTAAAATATGAGCTTATTCCTTCTTGTCTTGAGTAAGCCAGTTCTGAAATTTTTTCCTGCAAGAAGTTTTGTGTATACCTGCTTGCTATTCCTCCCTTCTCTGCTGATCACACAGGCTGAGACATAATCTTTGGCTCTTGTTTGGGTCATTGTTGAGTGAGCTACCTGCTTACCTAGACTTTTGGTTTCATTGCATCTGGCATTTCAGCAGCTTTTTGAGTATCAAGGTGCTGTTTCCTGATTCTTATTAATTTACTTAGTCATACTCCCCAGAACTCTGGAGTGCTAGTATATGATCACCTGTATGCAATTTACAGGCAATCTTGCTCTGTACTGTAGCTCTGCCTCAGTCCTAGTTACTTTCCCCTCCAATGTCCCTTCTACTGTCCCTTTGCTTCCAAGCAACATTGTCATAGGAATGAGGCCTTTGTGAAATGTCAGCAACATCTTAGGATTATGGTATCTAAGTCAAGAAACAGTACAGTCTACTTCACTGACCTCCAGCAGGTAACACAGCATAGCTGTGGATGGCAAGAATGGAAACAATCTGTACATTGGGGTCTTTGAAGTGTAAAAATAAAATAAATCTGAAAAGTATCTTTCATATATATATGTTCTAAACTTTGGTGCCATCTTCTTCAACATATTTGGACAAGACTTTCTGGTCTTGGGACTCTAACAGGGAAATGGCAAAGAATGATGCCAGTAGTGTTTCTGATCCTTGTGATATGTACTTATGAAACTGGGGTTATTTTTCCTTTTTATTTAGATCACTGTTAATGTCTGAGCACATCTAGAGATCCCCAAGTGATAGAATGAACTTACTTTTCTTCTTAGGCCAGTTTTTGCCCTTGCAAAGAGATGCTCTCTATTCTGTCATCTAGTGGATTCCTTATGAACAACTTTTACCTTTTATGAAACATACAATAAGTTGCAAATATCCTGTAGACCTTTGCTCAAAGACTTTTCTTTCTATAGCATTTGAAGTCTATTTATTGGAAGGCAAAATTAGGGGAATTAGAGGATGAGTTATTATTATTGAGTTTGAGACATTACGGATGGATAGCTGAACTATAAAGGGCTTTCCAAGGCCCTGAATAATTCATGCTGATTACTTCTTTTCTCTTTTTCTTTCCCAAGGATGGCTAATAGGCAATCACTTTCCATTTCAGAGTTGTCTAGCTCTGTATTCCACAGAAAATATAATTCTATCACATCTCTTTTGAAACCTTAGAGGCTAATTTTTTGAGAGCTCATCATTTTTTAAAGATAATAGAATACCTAAACCATATATATTATAACATTACTTTCAGGGGTTGGAACAATACCCAGATATCAACATAATAGCTTTACAAGTGAAAACTATGCTCATTTATGCAAAGTGAAGAAAAAAACCATAGCGTATAAATAGCTTCAAGTCAATTCAGGTCAGATTTTGTCTCTAAATAAATCTGTGTCAAGCTTTCAGGAAATATAATAATTGGATTTCTGAGGTCTTTATACTTTGAAGTTATGGCTGAGAGACAAATTGTCCACTGCTTCAACCCTACACATTCTAGCTTTGAAGAATCAGCCGATTCATAATAGTAGCCTCACAGTTTTCTTGCTTGGTGATGAGGCTCAGAAATGCCCTCTTAGTGAAGTCATCCCAAGTTCCAGCTCGCTTAGGCCTTAGTCCTCTGCAGTGTGCAGAGCTGTAGCTGGTGGAAGTGGAATGGCAAAGAATAATTCCTCCGCTCTCAGACCCTGTACATTATAAATCATTATAAATCTGCAACCAGAATCCAGAGGTAGCATTTCACTCTTTCCCTCTCTGCTCTCAAAAAAAGGAGAGTTTTACCTACAGGTCTCAGGCCAATAAAATGTCTCTTTGTCTAATGGGTAGTCCTAGACTTATCAAAAATAAAACAGAGTTGAGTTTTTTCTGGACACCAAATTAATCTGGAAAATAAAATGTCAACTTTCTTTATCCTTGTATTCCACAGCTCCAATCTATTACTTGAAAAAGAGAGTGGTTACAGGTATACCTTATTTCATGAACTAGCACGTTCCTTTGAGGATTTTTTTAAAATATATACCTGGGAAGTACAACACTTGTATGCAAGGAGGAGCCATGACCTTGAAAGGTTTAGTGAGTTTCGGGCCATGATTATGACTATTCTTATGTGACCCCTATGAAAGATTTTGAGAAATGAATACTTTATCCTTGATGTCTCCCCTCCTTGGAATTCCTCCCTAGTGCTCTGCAATAACTGAACTCAGTGGATGGTAGGGTCAAAGGAGTCCACTAATGGAAGTGAGCCTCTGAGGAAGAGGACAGTGACTCTACAGGGGGAAAGGAAAGCTGTCCTGTGCAGCAAGGTAAAGTAAATCAGAGGGAAGCAGCGGGAGCCGGGACACTGGTCTAGTCTCCTCCTTGCTGTGTCTGTGTGGCTCAGACCTTCCATGTGGCTCTGTTTCTTCATCTATCATCTAAGGGTAATGGCATAAACCTACCTTGGAGAGCTGTTTGCAGAAATGGCCAATAAAAATGGAAATAAAACATTGTGCTGACACAAAGCACCATATGGATGCTCGACATTGGTGGTTATAGATTTTAAATTAAATCTTAAATTCCATAGAAGGAATGTCATAGAAGGGGTGGCATTTGTACTGGTCCACTTGGTCCTGAGTGTCCAGTGGGGAATGAGCCAGCTGTGAAGGACACACTGGCAGCCTCAGTGACATTTCTCCAGAGGTAAAAATTGTATCCTTTATATTGTGCAGACAGTGAATTATAGGGCCATAGGGTAATAGAACCACTGATTAAATGGCAGCCACAACAAAAAATCACATCACTTATTTCTTTTCCCATTTAAATATTTCCCTTTCAGTTACATTGGTGCTGTGGTACTCATGAATGCCAAAGCAAAATACAAATTGCTAAACAATAGCCCTGAATATCCTGGTGGTTTTTTTAATCCCCCTTGACCCCATGATTTTTGTTTGAGTGGGTTGGGTTTATGTCATGACAATCCTGCAAGCCCTTACTATATCCAATCATTCTTGTGACACTAAAAGGAACAATTAGGAAAGTAAAATTAGAGGAGGAATTGGTTTGCTTGCTTATCAGTTATTTCAATCTCCTAATCCAAACCACTGACAGAGTAAGTGGGTTTAAACTGCATATTATTAGAAGCTGATTTAATATTCTGAATGAAAATGCTTCTCTCATTTATTCTGTTATGGACTTAAATTCTTTTTCTTTGGGTCATTAAAGCCTCTTTTTCAAAGTAGTCAAGATCCATGAACCAATATGGTAGTCAGAAAATCTGGTTCTGTGGTTTGTTATATTCCCATCCTTTTATTTTCTGTTTCTAATGTTCTTGCAGCCTCAGATTCCTTTTTAGAAAAAAAAAAAAGGAAAGAGATGAGATTAATTGGTGTCTTACTTACATTTCTCTCAATACTGAGACAAGACACCTGACATCCAAAGTTCAAGGAGGAAAGGTTTATTGAGCTCACAGTTTGTAGAGGTTTCAGTTCATAATCAGCTGGCTCCAACTCAAGGTGGCACATGGCAGAGGGGCAACAGTTCATGGCAGGGAAGACTGAAAAAGCAATGAGAACAAAATGGGGAGACACAAGCCTCTTTCTGTCTCTTATATTGTACCCAGTCTACTGGGATTAGGCTGGTGCAAATCCAATCAATGGATCCAACAATCACCCAACTTTAATTCCTGCACCCTTAATCTTAGCACTGAACCATGAATCAATTACAAACTCTAGAGTCAGCTACCTCTGAAAAAGCCCCATCTAAAAGTGGGGGTTTTGGAGGGACATCTATACACAAATCATAGCAATTGCTTTCTAGGCTTCCAGTGGTGGAACTCTTATAAAATTAAACCTTGCAAAACACTGGAATATGTCAAATAAATAAAGCCTGAGTTGTTTTAATTAAGAAGGGAATAGAGAACTTAGAGAAGAGCCTGTCCTACTTTTCTTCTTGTCCCTCAAATTTCCACTTTGTGCTTCCTTAGATCCCCAGGATTGTGCTGCCTACATTTAGAAAATCAGTGCAATATTTAGCTGTTCACATTGTTCATGTTTAAAAGTTCTTTGAGGGCACTTAGATACATGTTGAAATATTAACAATAATAGTATTTTAAGCCATCAATTTAAAGTAATTTCTTAGAAAAAATTTTATCTGAAAATCTGCAGAGAAACTAGGACATTTGATGAGGATTCTTTGATGAAAAATCAGAGTTAGGAAAGAAGATTAGGTATGGAGAATCTGGTTTTGAAGAGAATGATCTAGAAAAGAGCTGGACTGAAGAGACTTAGACATCCTAAGAAAGTTAGAATATTAAAGTCTTAGGTTCTTTGTCAGGGGGAGGAATTCTAAGGCTAAATGAAAAGGAATAATATTTGAATCACAATACTGTCAATTATGAAATTTTATGGATTTCTAAAACTTTTCATCCTTTTTTCTTTCATTTTCATGACAACTCCACACTGGCAGGCCAGACTGAGTTCCACATTTTCATCTAGGGCTCTCAGTCAGCGCTGCCAATATTTTGGACCAGATAATAGTTTACTGTGAGGAATGTCCTATGAATGCAGAATGTTCAGCAACGTCCCTGGTTTCTACAGAGTAGAGACCACTAACAAATTCTATCCCAAGTTGGATCACTCAAAAATGACTTGAGCTATTTGTCAGCCATAAAGAAGGATAATTTTGAATCACATATAGGAAAATGAGTGAAACTTGAGACCATAAGTTTAACTGCAATAAGTGAGATACAGAGGGTTAATTATTACATGATTTATCTCATATGAGAATTCCAAAATATAGACAAAAGTATAAAAAAGAAGAAATGGCAGGAAATAGGGAGGGAGATTTCATGAGGATGGTAAAATGGAGAAGGGGTAGGAGGAAAGGATCAGGAAGGGAAGGTGAGGAAAGAATATAAAAATGATGAAAATGTTTTACACACACACACACATTTTCCTAAATAAATGTAATTATGTATTGCAAGCCTATACAGATTACAACAAAAAAATTTCAAAGTGACTTGCGGCAAATTTGGAACTCTGTCTCAAAAGCTTAAAAATCTGTAAAAGAGAAAAGGGAAAGAAACAAGCCTTCCCTGCAAGTACACACCATGAGCGCCATTCGCAGGTTGTGGGGGAAGAGAACAAGAAGTGAACAAGAAGCAAGCCCTGGCTGCGAGTCAATGCCGTGCGCAGGTCGCTAGAGGAAGAAGCAGATGCCAGCCACTTCTGGCTGAGAGACAAGAAGAGCTAAGCCATCTTCATCCCCACCCCCCTGCTGCAAATGACAGGCTGATCCAGAGAAGCACGAGCTATGATGATAGCTATTGAAGTAAAATAAAATTTAATGCTTGTAGTGTTTAGTGTTTCGTTGACTTTGCAGGTCTTAAGCCAGTAGTGTGATCATCTATTCAGAGGATGAAGATATGTAGTGTGGCATCTATGGAGGATCTCCTTCTGAAGGTGGTAGCCATTGTCGATTCCCTATTATCTTGTTTTGAAGTCCTGTATCATTTGCATTTTTTTTAGGCTGGGTTTTATTCTACTTTGTCTTGTTTGATTTTATTATATACAATGGCATGGGCAGCTATTTCTAAGATAACATATATTATGGAGACATTTTGGATTTACTATTATCTTGTTTTGAAGTCCTTTATTTCATTCATTGTTGTGTTTTTATTGGGTCCATTCTGTTCTTTTTTGTTTGATTTTTACTATATCTGAAGGTATGGGCAACCGTTTTGAAGATGACAGGAAGCATTATGGTAGCCATTGTTAATTTCCTATTGTTTTGTTTTGAAGTCATGCATCATATGCACTGCTTTGATTGAATTGATTCTCTTTTATTTTGCTTGGTTTTGTTCTATTTAAAATGAAAAAAAAAAGAAAAAGAAAAAAATGAGCTGGGATGTAGCTCAGGGTAAATGCTTTTTGCTTAATTCCTAGTACTGAAAAAAAAAAAAAAATTCCAGACATCTCCAAATGCTCCTTTCAGGGAAAAGATATTCTCAGATGAGAATCACTAGTTTACATGAAATAAGTGTGGTGTAGCAAACTATGAGATTTGGCTGCAATCCTATAGCTGTTGTGTTATTTTTCCTTAATCCTGGGGTCTTTCCCTGCACAATGCAGTTCGAATAGAATCATTTATTCATATTTAGATAATATTATATCTGATTCTGACAATGATGATACCACCAAATTTTCCATAGTTTTTAAATAAATAAGCATTTGAGATGCTGTTTCTCTAAACAGAGAGGGCCCTGTCTTTAGGTACAAATTTGTGATGGATAGAATCAGACTTATGCCTCTTTTCTTGAAGTAGTTATTTTTGGAGAATTTTCTCCAGGACTTTTGAAGGATTCTAGTCTTGACAGCTAGTAGATGTATAAAACATTCCTTGGTGCTCTATTAATTTAGCTGTGTGCAAGATTTCATGTTTGATTCTATGTTTCCTCTTAAATATTATCTGTTGAATCCTTAACAGGCAAGTAAGCCATTGGTTTAAAAAATTTTAGCATGGTAATGAATGTCTACATTCAGAAGGTGATATCATGTCCTATAATTCTGAGCCATAATTGGACTTGCATTGGTAAAAGAATTTATTGTTTTGAAGTGTTATAAGATCAACATACTTGGAATAATGCATTATGTAACCATGCCAACAAAACTTACATACAATGCTAGAGGGCAAAGTGGTTTTAAAATAATTGGCAGAAAGATAATTAAGTTTAGTTGTGACAAGACATGATAAATGATGATTCTCTTGACGCCCTCTGGCATTTTTCCAGCTTAAAAAAAAAACCAACATAGTAAGCATTAAATGTAATAAATTATTTTCTATACAATGTTTCCCAGAGTATCTGAGAGGAGAGTTATATTTTCTGTTTCCCCTTTTACATTTGAGTGTAGCTTAGCCAGTGTCTTCTTAAAGACTGCAAAGAACTCATTTATCTCATGTTTAAGAGTTTACAATGAGTAAACACAAGGGTAAGTAGTGGTAGTCAGGTTCAAACATGATAAAACTGTGACAGTGTTGAAAGTTACTTTGAAGGACCTACCTCTTTATAATTTTATCTTTTCTAATTAATTTTTGCATATATCAACTAGCATCAACCATTTTCAGCAAAACGTAACAGCAGAATGATTTCTTAGATTGTAACTAACTCTCAGTTCAAACTGAGGTACCCCTGACCCTGGGAGTATTTGGATATATTTTCAGAGGTACTTTGGTACTGGTAAATTAAGAAAATAAATTTTCAACACCTCAATTACTCATATATATTGTTTCATAAGATTTGTTTAAGACAGTGATGACAAAACTTTTATAGCTTTCCAAGACCACAAAGAGCCCACTGCCGCATGTGTACCGTAGATTTGCCACCACTGGTGTAAGGTGTCTGCAAATAGTATGCCGATCAGTTCTTTGCCACATTCATTATCCTCTTCCATGTCATCCAGCCATGTCCTAAGATAGTGCATACTTCAAATACTTGTAAAAAAGACCTCAAGAAAGGAATAATTTGAAATACCTGTGTCTGGGAAATCTCCTTTGATCATGCTAGTATACTCGCAGTTCCACTCATATCATTAAGAAAAGTAGTTTCCAAGTCTGTAATAGGATTAACAAGAATTTATTATGTAATACATTCATTTGTTTTAATCATTATAAATTAAAAATCATGATAATCAATGAAAGTGAATCTTTAAGAACATTGTAGGGCTAAGGGACAGGAGAAAAATACATTATCTCTTGCAGAGAAAATGATAGGTGTTCAATAATAGTTTCAAGTATAAATAATTAGAATAGAATTTGGTGGAAGAAGTAAAATGAATGTATATGATTTTCAAATGTAAAAGTAAAATGTAAATTTCTTCAAGCATTTATTTAAAATGGATGATTGCAGCACATTACTATGCTATTTATATCCTGTTCAGTACATTTAAAAAGCAATCCAATTATTTTATAGCATTGATCCTTTACAGTATACTAAAAATTACGTATCAATGGCAATACCTGAGCAAAAATAAATTAAAGTTACTACTCTGTGTCTCAGAGCACTTCTTTTGAGGCTTATCTTTTCTGTGACCTCATAGAATGAGCACAAACTAATTAGTATCATCTCTGATAGTAACTATGTGTGAAATATATCACTTGCTTTTTTCCAGTATTTTACCCAAACCTTTGAAATTTTTGCACATTTTTAAGTGGGTGAGGTGCGGCAATTTGCTATTGCAATCAGCCCACACCACTGGTTATCCTCTGATGTCTGAGAAGTAATTCCTCAGAAAAGGCAGCCACACTCATTTTAGCACTTTTAGGTGTGAATTTTTAAAGTATTAAATTTGTTTTAATTTTCAAGATGTAAATATCAACAGGTTGTATTTTTTTGAGGGAAGTGAGGTAGAAAGTTATCCAGTGCTATGTTTTTCTATTTCTTTAATTCTTAAAGGAACTCTGGGACTTCTACAGAGGAAAGATGGTGAGAAGTTATGAATAAAAATTTTAAACTTATTTTTAATTTCACTAATTCTACCTGTTTCTATGCAATAAGAAAGGAATTGATCGAGCTCCAATGTAACTGGTGATTATAAATTGTTTCTTAAATACTGCCAGGGTTTCATTTATTTAAGGATACAGTCAAGTAACTTATATAATGAAGAACATGGCGATAAACAGATTTTTTTCCTGTCCTTGCAAGATGATTTTAGCTCCATGTGAAAAGTAATAGAAGTCTTTAACTTTATTTAAAATTAATTTTCAGTCTGCTTCTTAAATTTTGGCCCTGAACAACTGAACTAGAGTATCTTTAAATTCCACGTTTCTAGTACTTTTCTACATATTTATTCTGGTATATATAAGAAATATAGAATGGATGACTTTTAAAAAATAATTCAATAGACTGAATTACTTGATCAAAAGCGCCACACTTGTAATTCTTTGTATTCCTAGTGCTTTGCTCAATATCAGCATCATATTGGACAATCACTTTTCCAAATCAACACCTTCACTCCAAGAACCAGTTTTAATAGGCTGAGTACATGAATTGCCCAAGTAAGTGAAGAAAACCACAAGAATGATTGATACCATTGTCCCATTGTCCTCTTTCAGTTTTGCAATATAGATCTACCCCAAGTTTAAAATTACAGCAAAGATAACTCAAAGCTTATTTTAAAAGAAGCACTTGATGTATACAATTAAGCGACTTGAATAGCTCTTATTTATCTGATAAAGAATTTAGAGTCTGGTGCAACAATGTAAATCATGGTTTGAATCTTTCCTACTGTTTCTGGTACTACTTAAGCTAGGCTGTGTTTCCTAGAAAGCCTGAAGCAATTATGTATATATAGATGGAGGCTCCTTTGTCTCAAGTCTGCTTATTCTTAGAAAAGAAAAACAGCATGTAATCTGATCAAATTTAAACATAGAATTGGTTGGAAGACAGAAGAAAGCATTACAGAATGTTTACACTCTACTGAGGAGAGAGATCCTCTATGGAGTGTTAGATAATTTTTAAAATAAGATCTCTGTTTGTCAAACTATAATTCCATGAATTCTGTGGTAAATTATAGTAATGGTTTGGGCCCCAAATTGAATTTGAAGCAGTATGCTTACAGCTGGAGAATCTGCTATGTCTTGCTTTCTGGTTTGGAGTGTTCATTTTATTTAAGAATAACAAGTACAGAGCTGGTCTTGGACACAGATTTGATAAACTTGGTAAACATAAATCCATAAAACTACAACCTGGACTTGCTAACTAGATGTGCTGAGTTCTGAGTTCTGCTGCACCCCTCCCTGTTCTCTCAAATGGTCATGTGGGCACAACTGCCTCCTAAAGCCTTATATCATCAATACACTGTAAGTTCTAAGCTTGATTTACCTTCTCTTTATTTAAGCAAAACACCACTGCTTCTGTTGTACATAATAACTACAACCACAATAAAAACACCTGCATAAATTATCTTTTCTTGTTGGGAAATCAGGATGAAAAAGCTGAAGAATGAGAGCCTTAAACTCTAAGAAATGGGATTCAGAAAGTGCTCAGACATAATTTCCAGCATCCCAAGAAAACAGTGTTTTGAAAAGAATCATGAGTTCCCACATACAAGAGACAAAGTCCATAAGAAACTCTCCTCAGCAGTACCATAAAGAAAACATACTGTGGCCACCACCATTCTTGTTAATTTGCAAAAATATATGGACTTTGTGCAGTTATGGATACTTAATTTTGCCTAGGATTATGTCTTCTATAATGAAAGAACATTCATGAAGTTTTATTGTGTTTTGATTTCTTTTATTTTAGAGCATCCAACAACTAGGGCCTCTCAATTTTTATATTTTAAATGATATTGGCTTTTGGAGTTAAGATCAAGTGTTCTTACAGAATGCATAGCCTCTGTTTATCAAGAAATGAAAGTAAGGTCAAAATATTTTGATTTGGATGTTTTTGATAAGATTAATTGAAGAATGACACCATGCTTTACCTCATATTGCTTCACAGCAGTCCCACGTGGTGGCAGGTTATTCCATCTTAGTACTTCACAGTCAACCTCTTGGTTACAGGGTAGTATCCTTCTGCCCTCCCCTCTCAATGTTTTGAAGTGTAGAAGGTATAATGCTATGTAAAACTACATACACAAAATATGTCCAAAGAATTTGGAGTTTAACAGAAGAAATTTTAATATAGAGTGGATATTATGCAACATTAGGAAACACCTTGCCTTTCTTATACATTGGTAGAGTTGCAGTTTGTAGAAAAAATAACATTTCAGAAGATGCATGATGCCTAAAATTTACTCTCAAATAGTTCACCCCAAAATATGTACTATATAATATATGCATGTTAAATTTGGTAGCACATAAACAAAGATTGAGCCTAGGTGGTGGATATATTAGTGAAGAGTGCACAACTATTTCAACTCTTCTGTGTGTCTGAATTGCGCAGTGAAAGGGGGAAGACTTCAGAGACAACCAATTGAGATATGTGGTTGTGAAGTGTATGCTGAATTGTATATATTTGTTTATTCATTTATCAATTGGGGAATCTTAATGAGTGAAAAAATGTTTAAAATTTATTTTTTCCATAAGAAGATTTATACGTTTTTTTGTTTCCAAACTTCCATGATAATTCAGAACTCACTGTCAGATAGGACTAATTTTAGCCATTCTGAGTTGCGTTAGAGAAAACATGTCTAAAGTGGTTTCTTCACATCAGAGGGCTGATTTTAATCAATCTCAGCTGGGCCAGATCACCCACGGTAGCCTGCTGAAAGAGCCAAATGTGGGCATCCTATGGGCACTGAAGGAGAATAATAAAGGAAACATATTTTTATGTTTTGTTGGGATCTATTGCAGGTGAGTATGCATTTTTGTGATACTCTAAAATGAGAATTGGATCAGTTGATAATTTAGGAAATATTTTCTTACCTAGTATTTTGTAAAACCTATTCTCGGTCACTAAAGAGCTAACATTAACTGAAGAATCAAAGTTAGTACACACACAGATTTTGAGATAAATATTAAACCCCATGATATACACACAAATATCTGTTACAGGAAATAAGTTGTATAAAATACATTCTGTATTTTCCCTAAAATACCTATTCCTTTTGCCTTCCATCTTTCATTATATTAAAGACAAATATGTTATACAATTCCCATATTATTTTTCCTCTATCATTAGCTTTGAAGTTATCATTTCTAAATCTTCCATGATATACCTGTAGATAGTTTATAAAAAATACTTGTTGAGAGATGGCAAATGGCTGTGAAAAGTCAGTCATGAGGACAGAGATCAAGGTATATTTGGTTTAGTATAATGTGTCCTTTAAGTTCAAATAATCTGATTTCATGTTCTTAAATTTTACATAATTAGAAGAAAAATGTAAGTTGCATATAATCTACCAGTGCAAACTATTATATAGCATAAAAGTCAAGGAATTTTTATTTTTATTTCTATTTTGCATGTGAAGAAACAGGCACAGAGAAAAAAAAATGGGTTGCATAAATCCATCCAGCTGGTAAAGGGGGAAGCTAAATGGTTTGGAAGTTGGCCCCCTTTTTCCCTGCTGGGATGCTTTTTTAAGCAATTTGATTTGTGTTTGTAGATCCATGTTGGACTCAACTTGATTGGTAATGAAGTAGAAAAGCAACAGTTCACAATCCCAGATTCTCTTTAGCTGAAGCCCTATGCAGGATGAGACATGGACAAGTGAAATTTTCAGGTTGCAAATGGAAGTAGGAACATGAAAATATGTTTTCAGCTTTTAATAATGACTGATGATGCACATTTCTTTCCTCTCACATGAGAAAATATTTTCCAGTTGTCTTTGATTGAATATTAAACACCTTGATGAGCAGTGGCACTGGGGAAGCATTTTTGTCTTTGGTTGCTTATAAACCTCCATAGAATCCTTTGTCCCAGTCTAGCTTCTGAGCTTCATTGCTCTGTTCAGGAAACTGTTAAAGGAGTCTGAGGGCTCTTGAATATGGGATCTCAATGAGTAGTGAGGCGCTCTCTGGGCTTAATAATTTCTTTCCACATTTATTGGGCTGTATTTGCTTTTCAGAACTAGCAGGCAAGACATGCAGAGCAGACCCCTGTGAATAATTCAAGAGGCAGGCTCTTTTATTGCTTGTTTTATTTATTTTTGTTTTGTTTTCTACTTCAATTTATAGCTATTTGTGCATAAAACACTTGGTGTGTTTACCTAATATTTTAGAACAGAAGCTAAATGAATATTTTCATTCTTTATTTTTTTCTTGACAGACAGTGATTTTGCAGACTAAAAATTCTACATTAGGGGAAGGAAAGATTTATCCTTGTATCTGTTCCAGTTAAAGAGAACCAGGCAATTCACTTCATTCAAATGTCTACCAGAGACTCATTCCTAGTTTGCATGAGTATGTGCTCATGTATTCATTAATTCTTTAGTGTACTTTTGTAGAATAAGAATTCTGATTCACTTATGATACTTTAGCTTTAAAACAGGAGTTTCTTGATCAAATAGAATTCCTTTTTTGAAATTGGATAAGTTAAGTTTAAAAATCATTAATTCTCTATAAAATGTTTTTAGTAACAAAAATCATTTCTTCTCTGTTGTTTTAATAAGCAGTTTGAATGAAATGGAAGAGTATCTGGAAAGGAGTCTTTGAAAACAAATTCATCTTCGTCAACAGAAACTGAGTTGTATTTGGTGTAATTATCTCTATCTCTATCTCTATCTATCTATCTATCTATCTATCTATCTATCTATCTATCTACTATCTATCTATATTTCCCCTTAATGACAAAGTGAAGTAGAGAGGATGGTAAGGAATAGTCGTGGTAAGGATAATGAAGATTCTCTGTTGCTCATAAGTACTCAAGAGATGGGGACTGCCATGCCCAGCTCCCTGAAACACTAGACCAGGCTCGGGAGGTTTTGTGGGCCTGATTGGACCATGCCCAGTGACCTTCTTTGAATCCAGGGAGCCAAGGCCATGGGAAGTCAATTCCAGCACACCAGTTCTAGCTCGGGGAGAGCCTAGGACCATCATCCCCAGTGGTTAGGAGCCCACCCAGCTTCCTGGAACACAAGAGGTGAACACAGGAGGTCCTGGACCGCACCCAACAACCTTCATTCAGTCGCAGGAGCCCAGAGTGCAGGAGGTGATTTCCAGCATGCCCAGGGGAAGCTTTGGAACATTGCTTGAAACATGGAAATATAGGAAAATGACAAGATGAAAAACCAAAGTGCAATCTCAAATTTCCAGCCCATCCAAAAAAAAAGCATAGGAGCCATGTACATAGAAGAAAATATGAGCCATATACCCAAAATGCCTGAAATGATTATCAACTGAAATAAAGAAACAACTCTGGGAAGTTATAAAGGAACTCAAATCAGAAATAATCTCCCAGATAAAAGAAGAAATGATAAAAGTAGTGAAAGAAATGCTGAACACATCTAAAGAAGACACAGTTAAAAAATTAGAGGAACAATGTAAAAACATAGAATCCCTGGATGAACAGTAAAAGACACAAACAGGATGCATGAAGCAGATTCAAAGACATATACAGGAAATCAAAAATTCTATTGAAAGTTGTCAAAACCACCTCAACCAAAAGTGAAGACAGAATTTCAGACCTCAAAGACAAGATTACAGCTAGTGAGGAGGAAAGGAAAGATCTTGTTAAAATAACAAGGAATCAGGAAATAACAATTCAACAGCCACAAGATGATGCAAAGAAAAACAATGTAAGATTAATAGGGATAAGTGAAAAAGAAGGGGACAACACAAATGATATCAAGAGGCTATTTACAGAAGTAATAGCTGAAAATTTCCCAAACATGAGAATGGAAACTGACATATGGATTAGTGAAGTATATAGAACTCCAAATAGCCATAATCAAAACAAAACTGCACCCAAACATATAATAATCACCATCCCAGAAATCCAACATAAGTATATTAAAAGCTGTTAGAGAGAAAAGACAGATCACCTATAAAGGAAAGCCTATCAGAATCACAGTAGACTTCTCAACACAAACAATGAAGTCAAGAAGAGCATGGAGTGAAGTATTTCAGATTCTAAAGGAAAACAACTTCCAACCCTGCAAAACTGTCCTTCAAAATGGATGGAGAAATAAGATACTTCCATGACAAAGAACAGCTGAAGAACTTCATGATCACCAAACCAATGCTGCAAAGAATACTGAAAGACATTCTAGATACACATAGGAAAAAACCACTAAGCAAGACAGACAGTTAAACTTAACGGAAAGGTAAACATACAACAGCAGAAAGATAACATGTCAACAACAAAATGACATATAACAGTTATAACCTCTAATGTAAATGGCCTCAATTCACCAATTAAAGAAACAGACTGGCAGAATGGATCAAGAAACAACATCCAATCACATGCTGTCTACAAGAATTCCATGTAACCTAAAAGGAAGCTCATAAACTACAAGTCAAAGGATGGAAAACAATACTTCATGCAGCAGGAACCCCCCCATTAAAAAAGCCGGGTAGCTATTCTGTTTGCAGACAATGTGAACTTCAAACCAAGAATGATCTGGAGAGATAAAGAAGGTCACTACATACTAGTTAGGGGAAAACTTCAAGAAGAAGTTTTAAATATATATGCACCAAATTCCAGAGCACCCAGCTATACAAAGCAAGTATGAATGGAAATGAAAAATCAAATAAACAATAAAATGATTATAACAGGAGACCTTAATATGCCATTGACACAAAGGGACAGATCAACTAGACAGAAAATCAGCAAAGAAATAACAGAACTGAATCACACCTGTGAACAAATAGACTTGATAGATGTATACAGAATGATCCATCCAACAACATTGGAATATACATTCTTCTAAGCAGTACATGGGACATTCTCTAAAATAGACCATATACTAGCCCACAGAACATATTTAAGTAAATGCAAAAGAATAGAAAATTTCCCATGCATGTTATTGGATCAAGACACCATGAAACTAGAAATCAATGATAAAAGAAACTACAAAACCCCCCAAAACACATGGAAATTGATTAATACACTCTTGAGCAATCAGTGGGTCACAGAGGAAATTAAAGAAGAATATAAACAATATCTACAAGCAAATGAAAATACAAATACAACTTACCAGAAACTGTGGGATGCAATGAAAGTGGTCCTCAGAGGAAAATTTATTGCACTGAGTTCCCACATTAAGAAAACAGAATGAACACAAAGAAACAACCTGATGCTATGCCTCAAACATCTAGAAAAAGAAGAGCAAGTCAAGCCCAAACACAAAAAACAGGAGAAAATTATAAGGATCAGAGCAGAAATTAATGCAATAGAGACTAAGAAAACAATACAAAGAGTCAATGAATCAAAGAGTTGTTTCTTTGAAAGAATAAATAAAATTGATAAGCCCTAGACATCCTTATTAAAAAAGGTAAAAAAATTAAATTCATACAATATGGGATAAAAAAGTGAAATCAATACAGATTCTGTGGAAATACAGATCATCAACATCTATTTCAAAAACCTCTACTCTCATAGTTTTCATAACACAGAAGAAATGGACAGATTACTAGAAACATATGAACCAACAAAGCTTGGTCAAGAAGATGCAAAACTGCTGAGTACCCCAATTTCTATTAATGAAATTGAAAATGTAATTAAGTTCTCACCAACAAAGAACCCAGGCCCAGATAGATTCACTGTGGAATTCTACAAGAAATACAAAGAAGACCTAATGCCAACACTCCTCAAACTGTTCAATGAAATCAAAAGGGAAACAATTCTTACTAAGTCATTCCTGGAAGCAAATATTACTCTAATACCAAAACCTGAGAAAGACCCAACTAAAAAAGAGAACTACAGGCAAATCTCTCTAATGAGCATAGATACAAAAATTCTCAATAAAATGTTGGCAAACAGGATGCTGCAAATCATCAAGAAGATTATATACCATGACCAAGTGGGATTCATCCCAAGCACGCAGGGATGGTACAACATACGTAAATCAATAAATGTAATCCACCATATCAATAGAGCCAAAAGTAAGAATCACATGATCATTTCTATAGATGCAGAAAAAGCTTTTGATATGGTCCAACACTCATTCATGATAAGAACCTTACAGAGAATTGAATAGATTGTCTTTGCCTCAATATGATAAAGGCCATCTACAACAAACCAACATCCAGCATCATATTAAATGGCCCCAAGCTGAAAACCTTTAACTTAAAACCAGGCACAAGACAAGGATATCCCTTATCACTGCTCCTTTTCAACATAGTACTGGAAATACTAGCCAGAGTAATTAGACAAGAGAGAGACATAAAAGGAGCAAAGATAGGAAAAGAGGAAGTTAAACTATCATTTGCAGACCACATAATACTCTACATAGAAGACCCCAAAACTTCATCAGAAGACTGCTAGATATAATAAATAAATTCATCAACGTAGCTGGATACAAAGTCAATACTCAAAAATCAATAGCATTCCTATACACTAACAACAAAATCACTGAGAGAGAAATAAGGAAGCCACACCCTTCACACTAGCATCCAAAAAATTGAAATACTTAGGAATTAATCTAATGAAAAAAATAAAAGAGTTATACAGGGATAATTATGATAGCCTGAAAAAAAGAAATCGAAGAGGACCTCATAAAATGGAAAGACATCCCTTGTTCATGGATAGGAAGAATAAATATTGTGAAGATGGCCATTTTCCCAAAATTGTTATATGGATTCAATGCAATTCCAATGAAAATATCACTAACATACCTCATAGATCTAGAGAAATCACTCCTAAAATTCATCTGGAACCAGAAGAGACCTAGAATAGCAAAGCCAATTCTAAGCGGCAAAGGCAAGGCAGAAGGCATCACAATCCCTGATTTGAAGTTATCCTACAAGGCTAATACTGTAACAAAATCAACATGATACTGGAATAAAAACAGATCTGAAGATCAATGGAATAGATTAGAAGATACAACTGCATTTACGAACACATACAACCACCTTATCTTTGATAAAGGGGCCAAACATGTTCACTGGAAGAAAGATAGTCTCTTTAATAAATGGTGCTGGAAAAACTGGCTATCCATATGCTGAAAACTAAAACTAGACCCATGCCTATCACCATGTACTAAACTAAACTCTAAATGGATCAAAGATCTAAATGTTAAAATAGAGACACTAAATCTGTTGGAAGACAAAGTAGGTAAAAATCTTGAAGACATAGGGGTAGGTAGAGAATTCATGAACAAGAATCAAACTGCATGGGAAGTATTTCCCCGAATCAATAACTGGGATCACATCTTATTAAAGAGTTTCTGCATGTTGAAAGAAATCTCCAGCGTAGTGAAATGAAAACCCACAAATTGGGAAAAAAATCTTTGTCCCTCAGACAAAGGACTTCTGTCTAGAACTTATAAAGAATTTAAAAAAGTCAGACCCCCAAAATTCAAACACCCAAACCAAAAATGGGCATCTGAGATGAATACACAGTTCTCAGAAATACAAATGGAAAATTAATACATGAAAAAATGTTCATCATCATTAGTCATTAGAGAAATAATTAAAACCACACTGAGATTCCATCTCACTCCAGAAAGAATGGCCAGGATCAAGAAAACTACCAGCAACAAATGCTGGTGAGGCTGTGGGGGAAAAGGAACTCTTCTGCACTGTTGGTGGGAGTATAGACTGGTGCAACCACTGTGGAGGTCAATCTGGAGATTCCTCAAAAAGCTGGGATTGGAAGTCCCATTTAACCCAGCTATTCCACTTCTAGGCATATTCCCAGAAGAGCTGAAAACACCTTACCACAGTGATGTATGTGTACCCATGTTTATAGCAGCACAATTTGTAATAGCCAGATCTTGGAAACAACCTAAGTGCCCATCAACTGATTAAGGGATAAAAAAGTTGTGGTATTTTTATACAATGGATTACTACTCAGATATAAAGAATGACCACATTGATATATTTATAAATAAATGGATGCAACTTGAGATCATACTCATAAACGAAATAAATAAAAGTCACATGTATAAATACCATATAGTCTCCCTAGTGTAATAAATGGTAAGAGTACATAAGATTTTATGGTAATCATGATTCTCCATTATATTGTTTTGAAGACTTATAATGTTTTCATTCATTAGTTGGAATTGTTTTATTCTGCTTTGTTTGATTTTATTGTGTGTGATGGTATGAACAGCTATTTTGAAGAAAAAAAGACATTATGGCAGTCATTGCTGATTTAATATTATCTTGCTTTGAAGTCCTACCATGCTTTGGTTTTTCTATTATCATTGGTTCTATCATGTTGTGTCTTATTGGATTGTAATATGTGTGATAGTATGAACGAATTTTTTATGGAAAATGAGATATTATAATAGCCATTGTTCATTTTCTGTTATTTGGTTCAGAATGCCCTGTAATACTTTCATTCTCTTGAGTGGCTTTATACTATTTTGTTATGTTTGATATTATTATGTGTGAAGCTATGCTCAACTATTTCAAAGAAAGAGACATCATGGTAGCTACTGTTAATATCCGGTTGTCTTGTTGTGAAGTGCTGTGTTGCTTACATTGTTCTGTTCTGATCTGCTTTGTTATGTCTTCTTTTGTTTTATTCTCTTTAAAATAAAATTTAAAAAAAGTAAGTAGACTATTTGGGATGCAGAAAACCTTTATGATAAATTATGTAAACTTTTAAAAATTAAGTTCTTTTTTGGTTTCTTTATAAAAAAGAAAAAGAGATGGGGACAAGGAGTGACACAGGGAAGCCCCTAGTCTGGTTAGGAAGTAAAAGGAGCCAAAGAGAACTGTAGGCAAGAATCTTTTTTCTGGTTTCTGTAAGAAGAAATGAACAAGTCAGGGTAAGCAGGTGCAGGATTGTCTACTTTACTCATTTCAGTGAGCTCTAGGGCATACGAGATGTCCTTGGCTTCCACTAGATACATGGTGACCCAGGGAGTGACAATCAATAAGGACATTGCTGGCAGCACAAGCTCTGGATTGATTGGTCTGTACTTGAAAATAGTACTTGTAAGTGAGTTGTTTATTGCCTCTAGGAATTGGCTATCTTTGGATGAGTTGGCCCTTGAGGATCAAGGCCCAAGATGTAAAAAACATCAGAATATAGAAAATAATTGCTAATAAGAAAAAGAAAGGGGGACTGAAGATAAATTAAGAAAAAACACACAAAATGCCCTAAAACATATACAGATGTGCCTTAGTAAATGAAATATATATTGCAAATAGGGAAGCCAAGGTTATCTTCAACATATCCAAGATGTTTTACACATTCCCTTTTTTTGGGCATTTACAGAACACTTTCACAGTTTTTACTGTAACAACACTTACCACAGTATTCTGGGTTCTAATTTTGGGGGGAGTTATTTCTTTTTTTTACTTGATTAAGGAGCCTTGGAAGTCAGGAATGGATTGTATCCTTGATGTAGCAGCATTTTTGTGTATTTCCCATCAGTAAAAGATGTTTGGAGAAGGGCAAAAAATAAAGGCAAGAAGAATGGGAAGGAGAAATGCAAGTGATGAGGGTGCCAAGACTGCTAGAGTAAGATCAGACTTAAAGCTACATCTGTAGGAAAATACCAAGTGACAGGATTAACTTTTAGGGAGGAGGCTAATGGCATGAGCAGTGCGCACAAAGTGTATCACTCACTTTCCTGATGTCATCCATCTTGGAGGAGCTCCCTGTCATCAGCCTCAGTGTATGACTGATTCACAGATTAATGCCTGACAGTAATTGTTGGAGAATGTAAGAATAGAAGATGAACATGAACAGAAAATCCTCATGAACAAAAATGCTCATAATCATGTATAATATTCAGGGATGATGATATTTAGGCAAGAACAATGAAGATGAGGAACATAATTAAGTCTTGAGTTGCCATGCTGCAAAATCAAATCTGAGGGATAAAAATGTTGTAGCAAACGAATCAAGTTAGATACCTGTATTTTTCACAGTTTAGGAGATAAGCTGGTATGCTGTGATACTTTGTGCTAAAGAAAAAAAATTATCAACAGACCTATTATAAGGGTCTGATTTATTGGGACAGTGTCTAACATCAGACAGAATCTGCAGTTTCAAAGAAAGATACACTAAATCTAAGAAAAACGCTATATTTAAAATTGAGTACTTTCAGTGGACATAGTCTCTCATTGTGAGAAGCTAAATATAGGTGTTGAAAGAGTAGGTGTCAAATTTACCCACTCACATCAACTGGATTCTTATTTTTTGAGTTTCCTAGGATACTCAAAGACCCCTCCTGGTGCCTCTTTGGCACCAGGCCTAATTGTTAGAACAGCCAAACAGATTCGAAACTAAGGATGATGTGAAACCAATAAAATGTTGTTCATGAAAACGTAGAAAACAGAACTCATATTTTTTTCCCAGTCAGGTTTTGATTAACTGGTTCCTTCAGCTTCTGGTTTCTGTAGTATAAAATTGATCCTTGATGATCTAAGTCAGTGGTGGCCAATAAATTTAAACTTTACTCCCAGAGGCTTAGTAGAAGCTGCCTGCAAAGAAACATCTCAGGTGAACATCAAAGAACACTGAGTTCAATTAACAGTGCCCACCTTGGAAATTGTGGTTCAGAATGAGGCTATTTGTGACAGATTTATAGTCCTATTTTCAAATAAATGACCTATTTCTTGGGTGGTTTGATAATGTTTTTGTCAGAGGAATGGATTAATGTGTTTCCCATATAATTCTAATGGTAGTTATATTTTCATTTGATAATAGCAAAATGAAGTATATTGAATTAGCACAGAAATCCTCAATGTTAGTAAGCTTCAAAAAGTCATAATTTCATTTGTTTTGGAGAATCGGTAGATGTATATTTTGGTCATTTTCAATCTATTTACCTCTCCTTTCCTCCTCTTCTTCATCTTTAACAACTCTATCTTTTTGTTTCCTACCATTTCCTCTTAGTTTGCTCTACGTGGTAACTTTGTGTCTAACTTATGTGATATATTGAAATTATATATGAATCACAGAAAGAAAATGCTGTAAGTTCATTCTACTCCCATTTAAGACCGGAAAAATCCACTTGGACAGCCATACAAACTGTGTGATTATGATGATGCTACCCAGTAATGAGTCCATGAAGCCCATATTGTCGAACAATAATCAATTATACAACTGAATGAACCAGCATAAAACCAAAGTCAATTTAGTTTTATTTAATATCAGTTTCCTTCAAAGCTTAGGATGACTAATTTGCAGTGGATCACTGACCCCAAAGTGTGTATTGCCTGATTTATTTTTTTATCACTTTCAATTTGCGATCAGTCAATACAGTCTGGTAAAGATAAGGCCTCTCCAGAATGTAGGCTGTTTTGAATTCAGGATATATTTACAGCTGTATGTATTTTTATTTCTTTATTATCTTAGGTATTTGTTCATTTTAATTTTATGTTAAATTGTCTGTCTGTCCCCTACTTTTCTTTTGTTTATGTTATAGAGGAAGAAGTAACTAAAATTGAAAATTGGAACATAGAAGTAATGGTGGAAGAGAAGAAAAGGAGTAAACTATTATAAAACATATTTTTGTTCTTTTAAATAAACATCCAAAAATGAGTGACATTTAGCATAGTATGTATTAGAATGGGGTGTCATTTGTTCTGCTTTCTTTATGAGGAACCTCTAGAAAATTTTTGAGTGTGTTTCCATATAAAACTATACAGCATAACCAATCTTTCAGGCTTTCTGATTCTAGGAACATTTGTTATCTTTGAAGTATTTTACAATTATATTTGTCAGTTTTAGGTAACTGATAGATTTGGAACTGCTCTTCTGTTTGGTAGTAAATTTATTTAATTTTCTCCACTCTGGAAAACCCAGTTTTATTCCCATCTATAAGTCAATTTAACATTGATTTACTTCATAAAAACTTGTGTGCTTTTGATTTTTGTTTCCAATGGGTAATAATCTCTGCTTCATTTTTGCATATCAAATGAGTAAAATAAAATTCTTAACACATGTTCATTTTCATACTGAGACTCATGATTTTCCTATTTTCTGCAAACTTGCTATTCCTCACATTTCAAGGAATTGTAATTTCTAATTTTGTGTTACTCTTGATTAATTACAAGTGAGATTAGTAATTATTATAAAGTACATGAAAGTCATTTCTAGCAGTTTGGAATTTTAAAAATTATTTCAAATGGACTATTGCCCCTTTTTTTTCTTTCCTCCACCTCATCATATTTTCAAGATAATTTAGCACTCTAATCTATTACTGAGATTATGGCTGACAATGTAAAAATTCCTTGTTTGTTGCAGTAAGTCAATGGAGACAACAGTTTTTTGAATATTTATATTGTTTTTACTTTACACAAAACATTTTTATACTAACATTGTCACTACGTTAAGAAAACATCTATGCAACATAACTGGCCAGCTTTACCTCTTGAATTCTTTCCAATCTTTTATTGCATGCTCAACTCTTCTGGGATAAACTAGAAGGATTTTCTAAGAGAAGAGAAAAGCAATTCTGAATTCAATTTTTAAAAATTCCTTGCAAAAATTCAAAGTGGAATGCTTGTGCAGCATAAAAGAATAGACAGGAAGACATTATTTAACTTAAGAAAAATGCCATGAGAAAAATGAAGCCCATCCCATATTTCTTCTTTCTCATTTCTCCTCAGGAAAAATTTAGCATCATTCTTTCCACTGAATTTTACAATTCTTTTTTTCACAAGGTTTTCCAGTTGCACAGCTTTTCCACCCCATTCTTAGATATGTAAGAATTTAAATTATTCTGATTTTTGTTAGAGTTTTTAAAGTAAATTTTCTTCTTATAGTTACTTTTTATTGAATTCACTATTTGTGTCCCACTCACCATGAACCTAATAAATATTAGGCTTTGTTTTATTATTTAATTGACAAATTCTTTCTTTTTTAAAAAGTTTTGTGTAACTAGAAATGTAACTTCTGGTCTTATCCCCATGATTTCATTTAGAAAATATAGATCAATGTTTATCTTTTCTTTGTTTGTTTAAAAAAATATAACTACAGAAACCACACATGGAGTTTAAATGGTACATTACTAAAGAATCAGTACATCACAGGAAAAATCAGAGGAGAAATTAAAAAGGTTCTAGACTCAAATAACAATAAAAGCAGTCCTAAGAGAGAAGTTTACAGCTATGAATTCACTCCATCTCAATCAAACAAGTCATTTAATGATACTTCTCAAGTTCCTGGACAAACAACAAAAGAAGTCCAGACTTGTAGATGACCAGAGTGGACATCAATAAATTTCAATGAGATAATAAAAAATGTTAAGCTAAGGTAACTTTTACAATCATTTCTCCTACAGACTTAGAGTACTATATCTACATAAGAAAAAAAAAAAGGTCAATGGCAGCCCAAAGTACAAGGCAGCGCGTGGGCCCTTCTGCCCCTCTTAGTGACATGCTTCTGAAAATGCCCTCTCTTCACAGGGTGTCCACCAAAATCCGTGACCATACCTGGGTCACAGATAGTAGTTCAGAGTTCAACTGCTCTCCAAGCCAAGTTAGTTACATCATCGAGCCAGAAATACAAACTCTGAACTTGATGCTAGTCCCTATCTGAGCTTTCTACTTGAGCACAGGAATTGTAAACTAATGGAGTCTACCATGGTAGCTTTAACTGGGCAGAAAAATTGGGCTCAGATAAAAAAGGAAATAGATTCAAAGAGATAGGCAGAGGTGACAGAGTACTCAGATTAACTCCAAGATTTTGATCTTGCTCGCTCCTGAAGCCTGGTACTGGTATGTGATGAAAACAGAGTTCCCCTTTGAAGAGAGAAAGTGGGTAATCAGAAATATGAGGCACCTGGAAGAAGACAATTAACCATTAAGCAAAAGGAAATTATTATCAGTTTTCTTATACCTCAAAGTACTTTGTCTATTCAGACATTGTGGTCTATCTTGTTTCTGTTCTTCCTTTATGAAGGAACTAAATTTATGATGAAATAAACTACTTGTAGTAGTCACCAGGGTAATGAAGTTAAAATAAAAGTTTAGGTCAGCTTAAATTTAACCATGCTGTCTTCTCTATCATAACTACAGATTTCTGTAAGTGGTTTATTTCTTTCTGTGTAGATATACAAACATGTTCTTGCTAACAAATTATTTAGTTAGAGATTATTATGACCCATTTAAGTAACAAAACTTTACAAGAAGTCAGAGTTTCTGTGACATTCTTACAAAGTTGTGAAAATTATTTAAAACTGTTTCTAAGAGAGATAGTGATAATTCATAATTTGTTTTTAATGCCAACCACTGAAGATTGTACTGGACTTAAATTTCAACTGCTTTTTGTTTTGGTGAACTTTTTAGATTTTGCAGTGCATTTATGATGATTTTTAGTTATGTTCCCCCAGAAAATGGATTCTACATTCATTGGCACTTCTGGCTTCCACCTAAGGTAGAAAGCTGAAAAGACGTGACTTTCACCTGACTACACACACACATGCACTAGAAAAATAAAACAAATGGACAAACGAAAACAAAACAAAGCAAAACAAAACAAAACAAGAAACCAAAACCTGGCCATCTACAAAATCATAAGTTTTCTTGAAACTATTGAAAGGCTGGGACTGCAGGGCCACCGACTACCCTGAATGTTCTTTCCTCCAAGCATAGCTAAGATGTGAACACCCTCCTTACTGTGGTGATGGGGAGAAGCAAAGTCTCCCCGCCACGTTGTGTGACAGAATTCAGGTAAAAAGTTTCTATAGTAGTAAAGCCGAACATGGCCTTGCACAAGGGTGCAAAAGTAGGAACTTAATCCATCAGGAAAATTTCCACCCCCTCACTAGTGTTTCTGGGAACCTCTGAGACTGGTAAAAAAGAATGAAGGAAAGAGGGCAGACGTGAAAGACTTCATCAAGGGATAAGCACCTAATAGGAAAAGAGATTAACCTCCTTGTCTCTGAAGGGTGAAAAAGCATAGGAGCTCCTGTGGGACAGTCGGTACACCTGGTCACCCTTCCAGGCACACATTAACACCCACTGCACCTAGGGAAGGAGCGAAAAGAAACAGAAATTTATACAGTGGTGGGAGGGTTTAGGAGTCGTTATGGTGCAGGGAATTTGACATCTCAAAATAATAGAAAAGGGGCAGGATCACTGAGAAAGTCCCTTCTTTGACCTTTAAGGACTCAATACTTTAAAAGGTCAGTTGCATTATATCAGTGAAAGTATCAAGACTCAAAAAGCTAAATCAATTATCCCAGCAAAGGGCTGGGATAATTTCTTTCAATAAAAATCATGATTTTGACTTGTGATACTAATGTTGCCATATTGGGAACTGAACCAGCATGGGCGTTTGCACTTAACTATAGACCCCATTTTTTTCATTTTTTATTTTGATATAGAGTTTCACTAAATTGCTAGATTTGTGCCTCAGCCTCACAGAGTGCTAGGAATACAGGTATGCACTATAAATATCCAGTTTGATATTGGTCTCCTGAGGTTCTTGCACATAGAATGTGAGATCAAAGAAATACATAATTATGTGACTAGTGATATCAAAAACTAGATTATTGGGGAGAGAGAATTTAGACATATAAAATAAACTTCTTTCAACAACTGGTTGTTTTGAAATTGAATTGAAAGTATTATTTTTCTAAGTCATGAGATGTCCTAGACTGATCTTTGATGCTATAACAAGATACTTGAGACGGGATTAGTGATTAAAAAGTAGATTTATTTGGGCTTATGATTCTAGAGGTTGGCAAGTCCAAGAGCATGGCATCTGAATCTAATGTGCTTCTAGTCAGCCTCCTGGTGGAAGAGCAACAGAATGCATCCAGAAGAGGTAAAACAGGAGGCTCTGACTCACTTTATAGCAACCTGCTTTCGTGGCAACTAATCGAGTCCCATGGAAGTGGCAACAATCTCACTTAATGACCTAATGATCTTTTAAAGGTCCCACTCACTAACACTGCCACACTGACAATTAAATATAAACATCAATTTCCTAGGAAATACTGCACATTCAAACCATAGTACTGTATGTGTTTAAAAGCATAGATTTGTCTGTCTGTATAGAAATGTTTAATGCTACACACTGCAGAAGGCAAAATAACTACTAGTCTAATAGTGGTGAGATGCCTTGAGCCTGGATAAAGCTGAGTGGATATACCTTCCCCCTTTAAAAACAAACAACAGTGGCATCTTGTTGAATCTCAGGTATCTGGGGCAAAAGTTGTCAAGACAACTTGAGAAGTTTTTCTCCTGAAAACATTATTGAAGCTATCCAGAGGCTACATGGGTCAGGGATGAAGAGCTTCCAGCCACACCTAAAAAGGACCCCAGTGTCTAAAGTTAGGGGAAATAATACATCAGTAAGTATAACTTCTATAATTGTTTGGTAAGCATCAAGTAGGTCCAAAGTTATCCTCCATAATAAAATTAATTGATCATCTTTGGAAGGTGGTATGAAGCAAAACAGATTTTTAGAATCCTGGTAGATAAATGAAAAAACTAATTGTATTGAGTTATGAGTTGTTCTACAGGAAACTCCACATATATGCAGCAAAATATCTCTTATTGATGTGATCTAGCTAATAACTGTTGAAGGAATAACTGCTAGAATATTACCTTTTTACATACCTAATAGGTTTTGAGAATCAATTTCTGATAAGCTTACACTGTGAGGGACAATTTTATGAGCTTCTTTAGGGAAATATTAAAAATATCAAAAAAAGTAAATCAGAATATGACCAATTATGTATACATAATTTTGACTTTACACAAAATACAGAGAATGTGCAACTCAGCCACAGAGTTACAATTAGCAAAATACATACTGTGAGAAACTGTAAACCGAAAGATTATCTGGTACTTTAACTCACACATTGCAGAGAGATAAAGGAAGGCAGACAAAAAGAAAGAAGAGAAAGTTTTAAAAGATTTTTTTTTGGCTAAGTGTGGTAGTGCACACCTGTAATTCCAGCACTTGGGAAGCTGAGGCAGGATGATTACCAAACATTACAACATGTGGAATTCAAGGCTGGCCTGGCTTATATAACAAGACCCTGTTTAAAAAAAAAAGAATAAATAAATAAATGAAATAAAAAAACTTTTTAAAGCAAGTGAACTGGACTACTTAAGGTTATACACTCTAATAATCAAGCCATAAAGAATCCAAAGCAAATAGTCACTTTAAAAGTCATATTTCTAGTCACTTTTAATCAGAAGGAGTAGTGATAGCTTCCAGAACAGATGCTAAGTTCTATTTGTTACCCAGGGTAGCAGGTGCAAAGACTACTCATATCATAATAATTCACAAAGTAGCAATTTTATTTGCAGTTTTGAAAACCTGTGTTACGGTTTAAAATAGAAGAGGTGAAAAATGCATCGAGTGGCTCAGAACTGAGCGAAATGGAGCACTGTGTTTGAGGTTACATTTCCAAAACCAACATTAAAACTGTACCATGGCACTTGTTTGTTCTGCTGCCTGCATTTCAGGCCATACTGTAGCAAGTGTGCCCCCTCACCCCCGCTCCAACACTTGTGCATTTGAAGTTTGACCTAACAGGCTGCTACCACTGCCCCTTCCTGAAACCCCTCCAAAATAAGAGAAACAAACAAAAACAGATTCGGTGAAGATTCTCCTTCTTGTTTCTCATTTCCATTTGGAAATTTCTTGAGGTGACAATAATAGTGGAACCTAAGATTTGGCGGAGGGGCGTTACCTTTGGGAAATCGTTGGCCTATTATGTAAGAGAATATGTTTTCTATTTTCAGAAATGGAAAAGGCTGTGATCTGTTTATTTTCTTGTTTAGTTTTTCATTATTTTTACTTTAAAGTATACAAAATGCACAAATGCACAGTGAAAGCATCAAAATGTTTGCTACCCAATTAATGAAATTTTAATATTTTATTATTATGTCTTCAAATATTTTACACATAAAAGATGAAATAGTTGATGTATTTCTCATTTCCTTACAAAATTACAAAGTTTTTTCTCTAGGCTATATCACTTTCAGAGATTTGGCATGTATTTCTTCCAATTTATGTGTAGAGAACATAAGCAAGAATTTTGCTTGAGTATTCCAATTAAGAGTAGTTTTGATCTGTAGAGGAATAAAGTGCCTACTTGACAGTTACAGCCAAATTCCTCACTACTAGTTTTTAAGGTTTCTATTTTCTTTTTCCCTTGGTTGCTTGAAAGTTTTTAGACTTTTCATATTTTGTCAATTTCAAGACTGCTAAGCAGAATTTCACTTTAAATTGCATTTTTACAATGTTCATTACAGCAGTCTTACTGCAAAACATTGGATTTTTTTAAAAGATCATATTTCAATTTAAATTGATACACAGATGCTGAGTTAGGAATTACACAGAAGGTATACCCATTTTATTCATTTGCCAAAGCATAAAATGCCTCCTCTGATCGTTCTGGTTTTTGCATGCCAGATCAGTTGTAGAATCTCGACATGAGATGATCCTCAGGACTTGTCTTTCCCCAAAACACAGAATAAATATGACAACTATGGATTTTCCTCTTCCTCCTTTTTTAAGAATACTGTACTTGTAAAGTGATATTGGGACTGAGATTGCTGTAATGAGTGAACCTTATGGAAGCTCTAGAAGAATGGAAAGATAATCAGGAAAATGGAGACCCTAAGTACTCCCAGATGAAAAGTTAGTTCCTTGTAGCTCCAATTGCAGATCCAGGTCAAAGCAAGACTCTACCATATCTCACATCTATAGCTCTGGAAGACCTCTCTTGAATGTTTATAATCACCAATGCATTACTCATGATATGTTAAATAGTTACCCAGACATAGCAAAATCCCTGTTATCATTTGGATGTAAAAATCATTCTTCTTAGCAGAAAAGTATACTACTAATGGCAAATAAATAACCAAAACTGAGGAACAGCCACATGTGCACCTTCTTGGAAATATTAAAGACTAACTCAGCATGTGTTACTCTGAATAGACTGGGAAATAAAAGGAATTTGGAATGAAAAGAGTTGAGGTATAGTTTTCAGATCTGCTACTTTCTAATTTGAATTCTGGGTATGAATTACCTTATCTGTGAGATAAAAGTTAATAATATCTCTCTACGTTGTGGTAACGATTTGCTAAGATCAACTAAAATAATAGATCATAAATGGACTTTATAAAATGTGTGATCATAAAGTAGAAATAACAATTTAAAGGAAAAACAGAGTAAGAAGGTCAATGATACTGCCTAATTTTCTTGTGTACTGTAGTTGGTTTTCCTCTGTCTTATTTGGGTTATAGAGATCTTAGTTTCCCAGGGCACTTTAAACTTTGTAGGCAAACATAAACTTTTTAATGAGGCTTATTTTTCTTGGTAAGCCAGGATGGTGCCTAGAAGGAACTCTTTTGGCAGTTTATTAAGCCTCCCCTTCCCCTTCACTCTCCTTTTTCACTACTTTTTTTCCCTTTTACATAAATAATCCAGCTACCATATACACAGCAGTAAAAAGTCTCTAAAGAAAGATTAGCCCTCTAGATGAAAAGTAGTTTTGCCACACTTACTGGAGGACCAGCATGTGTCAACCGAATACTGTGATTGGGAATGGAGGCGAGAGACAATTTTCAAGAGTAATAGAAATTAAAAGTAGTAGTAGACTGGATTTGACATGCTCTTGTGATCAATTGCATATGTGAGGGGGGAGAGGTATATATTAAGAAATACATACATGGAGGGGTCAAAATATATTATGCTAATAGTTACTGAATACCATACTCCAATTATTTTGACTTATTTTCTATTTTTAATTATGGCAAAACATACAAAACATAAAACCAATGATGTTAACCAATTGTAACTTCAGCAGTGTTAAATATATTTACGTTGCGTACAACTAATTTCCAGAATATTTTTCAGCGTACCAAACTGAAACTATGCCCATTAGATATTATCGTTATAATTATTTTAGAATTTTATTCTCTTGAATTAATTTTTAAAGTTTCCACTAGATCAGAAACAATGTAGCCTGTTCTTTATGTTAATTCTTAGATACGTCACACACAATAGTTTAGATGCAGATGTGGATAAAAAACATATCAAATGGAACACTGTTTAAAATAGGCACAGTGATGGCCTCCAAGACACTCAAATCACTAAGACCTAAATTTTTTAAAGGAACAACCCCAACTTCCAAGGATCATGTGCTTCCTTGATAAGCACAACCAGAAGGGCCTAGAGAAGCTACAGAGCAACAGTGCTAAGGCCTGGTGCATGAGTCCCTGGTGCTGAGGCACCTTCAAAGCTTAAGGTCAAACCTCACGCACCAAGGGGTGTCAGCCTCCAGGGTGATAAATGTGCTTACGCTGCCCACCCTAGCCTCAGGGAGGAGGGCGTTCTTGCCCTATCACCAAGAGTCTCAGGCTGTACCAGAACCCAAGACTCAGTCACACCAAAGAGCAGATTGTGACTACAGCTGTGGTCCAGCTCTGGCTCCAATCACGTCTGACTCTGGCTCTAGTTCTGGTTCCAGCTCAAATCCCCGGTAGTGACAGATGCCAGGAAGATTCCAGAACAGAGGACTCACTGATTTGAAGACAAAAGACTGGTATGATTTCTTGGCAGCTATCTGCATGGTAATGGTGTCCCCTTGTGTCAGTCATTCAAGTAAACCAGAGATAAACAAACATAAACAAAACACATAGAAGGTACTGGTTCAAAATGTTTGTATACGCTTTGTCACAGTGTGCTTAATAATTAAAAAGGCTCTAACAAGGTATTAATGTGTACCAGTAAGTGAAAATACACCCTCAAATTTGTTTTAAGGACTAAATTTGGGTTAACTTAGTTTATTAAAATGAATCTTCCATTTTCAACCATGATCATAATAATAATTAGATCTGTGGATTCATGAGGCAAGTATTTTAGATAAGAGCTATTTACTCTTCTTCATGAATGTTGGCCTCCCTTACACTGACTGGTAAGTGTAGACTTTTACACTCACCCAGAGGTATACATTATTTATTTTTCTCTGCAGGAACTTTGGGTGACATTTCCCCAAGACATATGCTTGCATAGAAGTAGAAATTTTTCAAGTTCATTTTCATGGTTACTTTAAGCAATTGTTAAAAAATGTCTTTTTTTATTTCCTTTCCAACCCTATCACCCAAAACAACTTGGGGTGAAATCAATTTCATAAAACAGCCACCTGTTGGGATGGAAATTGACTAGAAATACAGATGGCTTTTCTCAGATTTAGAAAAACTGTTGAAATAAAAAAGTTAAACATAATTGATCATATGCTTTTCCAATTATTAATCACCTTATTAGATTTGGGAGTTTTAATGGGAATAAATAAAATCCTGTGTTTCTTGCAAGATGAAAATGAGTGCATATAATTTATTTGTGTACTACTGTTCTGCTAGAGCTATAAAAAAGCTCGAGGGGATTTAACAGATGCTGCTTCTGCTAGCAGGATGTGGGTTATTATTCCTATTATCATTTACTCTTCCATCTGAAGGGAAGAGGCGGAACTGTCACGGTAGGAAACAAAGAAAAAAAGCAATAAAAATGCATGTTTTTCCCTGGATGACAAGAATTCTTCTTGAAAATTCTGAAATAGGTAAAGAACAGAATAGGTCTGAAATTTTTCACCAAGTTTCTTCTTTGAGAATGCTTTGAATTAGTTGCTTCATACACACCTTTTTGTAGTTCAATATGAATTATTTGATTAGAATGATTTAAGCTAATACTTATTTTTAATATTAATCGGAAGAAAATAGGATAGTATAATGTAGTGCCAATTTCACTGAAAAATGTAGTTACTACTAAGAACTTCTGTCAAACATTCACTGGAAATAACTAGAAAGAGGTAAATATTTGAAATAGGAAACCAAAGAAATATGCTAGGGCTTCTCATCACAGTGCTAGTGGTTTCATCACAGTTATTAATCCACTGTTGTATATTTTTGGAAGAAAAATAATAATAATACTTGACAAACATGTACATATGGATGTATATATAGTAGAGTAGGGGCAAATGTTTTATCAGTTGTAATATGTATAGTGAGGTTATTTTGATACCACTCATGCTTTGTGACATTTATTATTACTCGTACAGAGCTTTAAAAATGAGCCACTATAACTCTATAAACCTATGGAAATAAATAAACACCAACCAAATAAGAACAAATAAAGGCTATTTGTTACAAGATGGTTAAACAAGGGAGTTGATCACCAACATTTAAGTTTTGGCAGAGACTCCAAGGTAAGTAGGGGAATGGGAAAGCTAGATACGTGGTGAAGGAGAAGCTTCACGCGTTGCCAGTTGGAATATTGGGAAGAGGAAGCTGTGGGTGAGACTGGAAGAACATGCGATATCATCAGACAGGAGTAGAAATTTAACAGTTTTCATGTTGGTCCTAAATTGTAATCAGGGACAAAAATCAGGGAGGATTGAAGTCGTTAACCAAGTCCTGACCACCTGGGCAAATTGTGTCAGGGATTGTATGGCTTCTGAATTGTTGGTAGAAATAGTGTCTGACTTCCTCGAGGCTGACTCACAGCAGGCTGGCTTGCTCGGCTGGTTTGTTTCCAGGGCAAATGGTTCATAGTGCAAGTCCGTTTTATTTTTTATATAGAGTATGGTAATTGTTGGTTGAATAGTCGGTCTCTCATCACAGATCAGTGAGTGAGGCAAATGCACAGGATAATTAACGAGATAGTTTTGTTAGGTGATTGTAATCCAACATTCATTAGTGAAAAAAGAACTAAAGAAGCCTAAAGTTTTACAGTAGCAAGTAGACAAGAAAGAATTAGAGAAAGAACCGAGGCTCACTTGAGTTATTGAGAAAGGCTGGAGATTGGAATCTCGGACAGTGTGCTTTTGGTATTAGTTTACAAAGCATAAGCGATTTGGGGATTTTTCAACTTTGGCTGCATTTCCAGAAAATAAGGTTATTTAATATTGTCCCCAATAAAGGGTGGGTTGTTTAAGTCAGAAGCTTACAAATACAGTAGTTCTTTAATATAATGTTCCCTTCTTCCATATATCTATGTGATGATCCTAGCCTGAGCAAATTACATAATTTGTTTGAGTAGGAAGGGATCCTGCATAGAGCACAACTTCTAACAGAGGGCCTGAGTAGGCTTCCTGGATATATTAGTACCTAAGCTGGGCTTTGAGGATGACTAGTGTGGTAATAGGAATTGTAGGTGAATAAAATGGAAATTAACAGAATCCAAAGTATGGAAGGAGGAAAACCTCAAAGCCTTTAGGTGAGGTTAGGAAGCTGTCATGACCTTTTAAATACTTTGTATCTGGAAATTTCACCAACTTGACTTGGAAAAGAATGGCAAAAAGACAGATCCCAAAAGGTCTGAGGAATTTGGATACCATTCAGTAAAAATGAGAAGTTAGTGAAATTTTTCAGGGCTCAGTAGCGTTGTACCAAAGAGATTCTTTAGGAAGATAATTTCATGCACTGCGGAGCCTGTATTCATAGAAGGAGACCAATGAGGAACTTAGTAAATGTAAAAATAAAACTTTCTGGTTCATGGATAACAAAAGATTGAGCAAGAGAAAGGAAAGTAGCTTTTGGAATGAAAATGAGGACAACTGCTCTTTTCTTATTCAAGTTCTATTCCACTTTCCTCTAGTAGTAGCACATCCAATTTCATTTGTGCTTTGGTGACTCTGCCTCCCATACCCTTGTGAAGTTTAGACATTTATTTTAAGGAGACATCCCACCTTCTGTGGAGTAACTACGTAGAGATATCCAGAAGATAGTCTGACATTTATATGGAAAATTTAAGTCATATTTTTGGACTCAAGCTTACTGTCTCAAAGCTTTCCTTGCCAGTGAAAGGTGTTAGCATCCACCAGCTAGCTTACTTAGACTCCTGGATGTTTCTTGACTTCTTTCTTCTCTTTCACAAATCTAATCAATAATTAAATCTCATTCATTTTAATAAATCTCATTCTCATTAATAAAGATTTGAATCTAAGCTTTATCTTCCCTATCTCAACTATCACTGAAGGGACCCTCATCCTCTCTTGAATGGACTCTGAGTATGCCTCCAAGTATGTTGCATAAATCCATTGCCTACATTACCATCAGAGGGGCTGGTCATGTCACTCTTTAGACTTGTTATTTTCTAATATCTTAAGAATAATCCAAACTTCTAAACATGGATTAATAGACTTTTTGTACCAGTTTATTTTGGAGGAAGGCCAT
The DNA here is from genome assembly GCA_004027455.1 of Hydrochoerus hydrochaeris. Lineage (NCBI taxonomy): Eukaryota > Metazoa > Chordata > Mammalia > Rodentia > Hydrochaeridae > Hydrochoerus > Hydrochoerus hydrochaeris. The sequence continues at coordinate 106,706 of PVLA01005369.1, forward strand.
ATCCAACCTTTTAAAAATGATTTCCAGGCTTCTTAGATGTCCTTTTCCTTTCCAGATGTGCTTCCATCCAAGTCTCTTCACTAATTCCTATTTATCATTTCTGTACCTTATTCTACTGATGAAGACAAATGAGGATAAAGTTTGTGGGAGGGATTAGAACTAAAAATTTGTAGGCAATAGAGAAAACTCAAAATAAATGGAACTTCTCAGGAAGAGCACATGAAGCAAAATTGAAAAGTGGCAAAGGTAGCTCTTTGCGGGGGGGGGCACCTGTGCTTAATGGAGAGACATAATGGCATGAAAATTTAAAGGTTGTGGGCCTTAAATGATGAAGCTGGCAGTAAACAGGATTCAGGACATCACTGGAGTCTGTTAGGGTGAAGACCCGAAAAATGTTCTTTGTATATTTACTGTCTAAGAATTTATTTGGGATTTTAAAAGAATGGTATTAGAGGAGTTCCAGCTTCCCGGCACTGGCGGGGGAGAGTTTGGGACATCACTCCCGATGCTTGGGTGCCCGCCCAGCCCCCTAGGACACTGGACTAGCCTGCAGAGGTTTCTCGGGCTTGAGTGGACCATGCCCAGTGACCTTTATTCAACCATGGGACAAGGCCAGAGCCTCAGAGAGAGGGGAGGTAGGCCTGCACCTGATGCTAGGGGAGTTCCAGCTTTCCTTTACTGGCCAGGGAGAATTTGGGAAACCACTCCCAGTGCTTGCATGCCTGCCCAGCCCCCTAACACACTGGACTAGCTTGCAGAGGTTTCTCGGGCTTGAGTGGACCATACCTAGCGACCTTTATTAAACCAGGGATCAGGCCGGCACCACCAAAAGAGGGGAGGGGATGAGGCCTGCCCCACAAAGAGAGGGGAATTAGGCCCACAGGGTGAGAGGAGCCAGGCCTCCGCCTCAAGGGGAGTTCCAATTTCCCTGTGCTGGCCCAGGTACAGTTTGGCTACTTCAATCCCGGGAGGAGCCGAGGGCACAGGAGGTGATTTCCAACAGGCCAGAGAAAGTTTTGAAACATCACTCGAAACATGGAAATGTAGGAAAATGACAAAATGAAAGACCAAAATGCAATCTCAAACTTCCAGCCCATCCCAAGGAAGCCTGGGAGCCGTGTACATAGAAGAAAATATTAGTCATAAACCTGAAATACCTGAAATGATATCAACTAAAATAAACAAGCAAGTAAGGGAAGCTATGAAGGAACTCAAATCAGAAATAATCTCCCAGTTAAAGAAGAAATGATAAAAGTAGTGAAAGAAATATTGAATGCATCTAAAGAAGAAACAGCTAAAAAATTAGAGGAATAAAGCAAAAAGATAGAATCCCTGAATGAACAGTATAAGGAACAAACAGAATACATGAAGCAGATTCAAAGAGATATACAGGAAATCAAAAATTCTATTGAAAGTTGCCAAAACTGCCTCAATGAAAGTCAAGATAGAATTTCAGACCATGAAGATAAGATTGCAGCTAGTGAACAGGAAAGGAAAGATCTTTGAAAAATAACAAGGAATCAGGAAATAACAATTCGACAGCTGCAAGATGATGCAAAGAAAAACAACATAAAATTAATAGGGATAAATGAAAAAGAAGGGGACAACACAAATGATATCAAGAGGCTATTTAAAGAAGTAATAGCTGAAAACTTCTCAAACATGAGAATGGAAACTGACATACAGATTAGTGAAGCATATAGAACTCCAAACAGCCATAACAAAAATAAAACTATACCCAGACATATAATAATCACCATCCCAGAAATCCAACATAAGAACAGTATATTGAAAGCTGTTAGAGAAAAAGACAGATCACCTACAAAGGAAAACCTGTTAGAATCACAGCAGACCTCAATACAAACAATGAAGTCAAGAAGAGCTTGGAGTGAAGTATTTTAGATCCTAATGGAAAACAACTTTCAACCCAGACTGACATACCCTGAAAAACTGTCCTTCAAAATGGATGGAGAAATAAGATACACCCATGACCAACCCTGCAAAGAATATTGAAAGACATTCTAGATACACATAGGAAAAAATCACTAAGCAAGACAGACAACTAAACAGAATGGAAAGGTAAAAATACAACAGCAGAAAGATAACATGTCAACAATAAAATGATATATAACAGTTATAACCATTAATGTAAATGGCCTCAATTCACCAATTAAAAGAAACAGACTGGCAGAATGGATCAAGGAACGTCCAACCATATGCCATCTACATGAAACCCATCTAAGCTAAAAGGAAATTCATAGACTGAAAGTCCAAGGATGGAAAACAATACTTCATGCATCAGGAACTCAAAAAATAAAAAAGAATGGGGGTAGCTATTCTGTTTTCAGACAATGTGAACTTCAAACCAAGAATGATCCAAAGAGACAAAGAAGGTCACTACATACTAGTTAGGGGAAAACTTCAAGAGGATGATATAACAATCTTAAATATATATGCACCAAATTCCAAAACATGCAGCTATACAAAGCAAGTATTAACAGAAATGAAAAATCAAATAAGCAATAACACAATTACAACAGGAGACATTAACACACCATTCACACAAAGGGACAGATAAACTAGACAGAAAATCAGCAAAGAAATTACAGATCGGAACAGATTTGTTCACATACCTGTGAACAAATGGACTTGATAGACATATACAGAGTGTTCCACCCAACAACATCAGAATATACATTCTCAGCAGTACATGGGACATTCTCTAAAATGGACCATATACTAGCCCACAGAACATATTTAAGTAAATGCAAAATAATTGAAATTATCCCATGCATGTTATTGGATCATAGCACCATGGAAGTAGAAATTAATGATAAAAGAAACTGGAAAGACTCCACAAACATATGGAAATTGAATAATACACTCTTGAGCAATCAGTGGGTCAAAGAAGAAATTAAAGAAGAAATTAAACAATATCTACAAGCAAATGAAAATACAAATACAGTGTACCAGAACCTGCGGGATGCAATGAAAGCAGTTCTCAGAGGAAAATTTAATGCACTGAGCGCCCACATTAGGAAAACAGAACAAACACAAATAAACAACATGATGCTACACCTTAAACGTCTAGAAAAAGAAGAGCAAGCCAAGCCCAAAGCCAAAAGAAGGGAAGAAATTACAAGGATCAGGGCAGAAATTAATGCAATACAGCCTAAGAAAACAATACAAAGAATCAATGAATCAAAGAGTTGGTTCTTTGAAAGAATAAATAAAATTGATAAGCTCCTAGCTCGCCTAATTTAAAAAAGGAAAGAAAAGACTCAAATTCATGCAATACAGAATGAAAAAGGTGAAATCACTACAGACTCTGTGGAAATACAGAAGATCATCAACACCTATTTCAAAAACCTCTACTCTCATAGGTTTGATAACACAGAAGAAATGGACAGATTCCTAGAAACATATGAGCCACCAAAGCTGGATCAAGAAGATGTAAAAATTGCTAAATAACCCAATTTCTATCAATGAAATTAAGAATGTAATTAAGTCCTTACCAACAAAGAAGAGCCCAGACCCAGACGGATTTACTGCATAATTCTACAAGAAATACAAAGAAGACCTAATGCAGACACTCCTGAAACTCTTCAATGAAATCAAAAGGAAATCAATTCTAAGTCATTCCTGGAAGAAAATATTACTCTAGTACCAAAACCTGAGAAAGACCCAACTAAAAAAGAGAACTACAGGCAAATCTGTCTAATGAACACAGATACAAAAATTCTCAATAAAATATTGGCAAACAAGATGCAGCAAATCATCAAGAAGATTATATACCATGACCAAGTGGGATTCATCCCAGGCATGCAGGGATGGTTCAACATACATAAATCAATAAATGTAATCCACCATATTAATAGAGCCAAAAGTAAGAATCACATGATCATTTCTATAGATGCAGAAAAGGCTTTTGATAACACTCAACACCCATTCATGATAAGAACCTTACAGAGAATTGAATAGATGGTCTTTACCTCAATATGATAAAGGCCATCTATGACAAACCAACAGCCAATGTCATATTAAGTGGCCAAAAACTGAGAGCCTTTACCTTGAAATCAGGTACAAGACAAGGATGTCCCTTATCACCACTCCTATTTAGCATAGTACTGGAAATACTAGCCAGAGAAATTAGACAAGAGAGAGAAATAAAAGGAGTAAAGATAGGAAAAGAAGAAGTAAAACTATCATTATTTGCAGATGACATGATACTCTACAAAGAAGACCCCAAAACTCCATTGAAAGACTGCTAGATGTAATAAATAAATTCAGCAGTGTAGCTGATACAAAATCAATACTCAAAAATCAATAGCATTCCTATACACTAAAAAATAATTCACTGAGAAATAAGAGAAGCCACACCCTTCACACTAGCATCCAAAAAAATAAAATACTTAGGAATTAATCTAATGAAAGAAGTAAAAGAGCTATACAGGGAAAATTATAATGCCCTGAAAAAGAAATTGAAGATCTCAGAAAATAGAGACATCCCTTGTTCATGGATAGGAAGAATAAATATTGTGAAAATGGCCATTTTCCCAAAATGATTCAATGTAATCCCAATGAAAATACCACTAACATACCTCATAGATCTAGAGAAATCACTCCTAAAGTTCATCTGGAACCAGAAGAGACCTAGAATAGCAAAGGCAATTCTAAGCAGCAAAGCCAAGGCAGGATGCATCACAATCCCTGATTTGAAGTTGTACTACAAAGCTACTGTAATAAAATCAACATGGTACTGGAATAAAAACAGATCTGAAGATCAATGGAATAGATTAGAAGATACAACCACATTTACGAACACACACAACCACCTTATCTTTGATAAAGGGGCCAAACATGTTCACTGGAAGAAAGATAGTCTCTTTAGTAAATGGTGCTGGAAAAACTGGCTATCCATATGCCAAAAACTAAAACTAGACCCATGCCTATCACTATGTACTAAACTAAAATCTAAATGGATCAAAGATCTAAATATTAAAACAGAAACACTAAACCTGTTGGAAGAAAAGTAGGTAAAAATCTTGAAGACATAGGGGTACGTAGAGAATTCATGAACAAGAACCAAACTGCACAGGAAATACTTCCCAGAATCAATAACTGGGATCATATCTTATTAAAGAGTTTCTACATGTCGAAAGAATCTCCAGCATAGTGAAAAGAAAACCCACAAACTGGGACAAAAATCTCAATGAACTGTCCCTCAAAAACAAACAACTTCTGTCTAGAACTTATAAAGTATTAAAAAAAAATCAGACCCCCAAAATTCAGAGACCCAATCCAAAAATGGGCATCTGAGATGAACACACAGGTCTCACATGAAGAAATATGAATGGCAAATAAATACATGAAAAAATGTTCATCATCATTGGTCATTAGAAAAATGCAAATTAAAACCACCCTGAGATTCCATCTCACTCCAGAAAGAATGGACAGGATCAAAAAAACTACCAAGAACAAATGCTGGAGAGGCTGTGAGGAAAAAGGAACTCTTTCACACTGTTGGGAATGTAGACTGGTGCAACCACTGTGGAGGTTTGTCTGGAGATTCCTCAAAAAGCTTGGATTGGAAGTCCCATCTGACCCAGCTATTTCACTCCTAGGCATACTCTTAGAAGAACTGAAAACATCATACCACAGTGATATATGTGCACCCATATTTATAGTGGCACAATTTGTAATAGACAGATCTTGGAAACAACCTAAGTACCCATCAACTGAGGAATGGATAAAAAAATTGTGGTACTTTTATATAATGGAGTACTACTCAGCTATAAAGAATGATCACACTGAGATATTTATAAATAAATGGATGCAACTTGAGACCATACTCATAAGTGAAATAAATCAAACTCACATGTATAAATACTGTATAGTCTCCCTAGTATAAGAAATGGTAAAAGTACATAAGATTCTATGGTAATCATAGTTCCCCATTATATTGCTTTGAAGTTTTATAATGTTTTCATTCATTGGTTGGAATGGTTTTATTATGTTTTGTTCGATCTTATTATGTGTGATGGTATGAACAACTACTTTGAAGAAAACAAGACATTATGACAGCCAATGCTGATTTAATATCATCTTGTTTTGAAGTCCTAAATGCTTTTGTTCTTTTATTAGCATTGGTTCTATAATGTTGCGTCTTACTGGATTTTAATATGTATAATAATGCAGACAATTTTTCATGGAAAATGAGATATTATAGTAGCCATTGTTCATTTTCTGCTATTTGGTTCAGAATGCCTTGTAATACCTTTATTCTCTTGAATGGTTTTATTGTATTTTGTTATGTTTGATATCATTGTATGTGAAGCTATGCTCAACTATTTCAAAGAAAGAGACATTATGGTAGTTATTGTTGATATTCAATTGTCTTGTTGTGAAGTGCTATGTTGCTTGCATTGTTCTGTTCTGATCTGCTTTATTCTGTCCTCTTTTGTTTTATTCTCTTTAAAATAAAAAAGTGATATTAGCACAATAGTGGAAATAAAAGTCAAGTGACAGTGAGTTAAAGAGTGAAAAAACAGCAAGGAAGTATCAATAACAAGAGTAAAATCCTTTCAGGATTAAAGATGATGAAGAATGGAAAGGAAAGAAATATTAAAGATGATGAAGAATGGAAAGTACCAAATGGGATAAAGGTAGGTGTGTATACTAATAAATAGTGGTAACTTCAAGGACCAGAGAGAAAAAAAATACATTAGCTTTCCTTTATCTTGCAAATGCTTTTTTTAGAAGAGATGTCTGGCTTGTAATAGGCAGAAGTATGAGACTAGAAGATAGCCACACACAGAAAGTGTTTATAATACTCTTCCCAATTTTTATTAGCTTTTGAAATTAGTACCAGTAAATGGTTGTCTATTATATTAGGAAAATTTCATTTACATCGCAGCGTTCTGAAGCCAAGGTTTATATTTGTGAAAAATAGAATAGGGAACTGTCCATTTCCTTCCTTAAATGCTCTGAATTTTTCCCTACAACCTATTCCAGTGGGGCAAAAGAGAATTGTGTATCAGACTGCACAGCTCAAGCAAAACTATTACTTTCATTCTTTCTAAACCAAAGCTTGGTCCAAGATAGAGTAGGGTTGACTGAGGGAGTAGTGAGTTCCACATCAATGGCACTTTTCAAGCTTCCAAGAGTTATTCAGATAAATGATAGGCCTAGATGATTTTTAAAAGCCTTTCCATCCCCAGCGGTCTATGAGTCTCACATTTCTAAATGACTTTTAGAGCTTGAATGAAGACTACATGCCATGTTAAGAGTAAATGGATGTGAACTGTTAACAGAGTAGGCAGCGAAGTGGAATATTGTTTTTGCTGTCAAGATTTGTCCAGGATAACCTGCTTCAAAAGAACTGAAAGTTGATTCTGCTAATGTTCAGCTTTGTTCTTCTTATACGTTTCCATCTTGTACTTACCTTCTGAGTTATGTTTTTAGAAAGAATATGAAGATGGGGCTAGAGCTTAAGGATGTGATATCTGCCTGGAATCTGAGAAGTAACTAATATTTCATCTAAAGGAACAGTTGTGAAGAATTCACTGGGCCATATTCCCCCCCTCTCCATGTGACTTATCCATGTCATCCTCCCCTACTGTAGTTTCCTTGTTTCTTAGATAATAAATAGACACCTTTTCAGGTGAGGAAACTATGTTAAAGCAACTGGGAACATTCCAAAGTCATGGAGGAAATCAAGGGAGAGAAATCACCATATAGATAAGAACACATCCATAACAGACTGATCAAAGGTGATTCATCAAGCTCCATCTGGGTGCTGGCATTTGCCCTTATGCTTAGTATTTCTGCATATTCCACAATGTAGGCATATTTTTTTATCAGTATAACTACTGATTTTTACACAGTATTACTTGTTGAGCAATTTAAAAATATTGGAAATAGTAAAAATGAAATTTATATTAGAAGTCTCAATTCTCTTGCCTAAAAATTTGAGCATCTCTTGAATGAAAAAAATCATTCCTTAAAATTTTTTTCCAGCTTTTTGCTTCATTAAAGTAAGCAAGGAATGGAGGTCCATTTAAAAAGATACAATCTTTCAGTGTGTTTTTTATAGTTGACAGAAAAAAATCATTAAAACTATGTGATTTATGTCATGAATGCAAATAGTGATGAATTTCCATTACTTTAACTTATGGTTATTTCAATGATTATATTTTTACTTAATTTTCTGAACTCAAGAGAGCTTTACATTTTTACTCTCTACAATTAATTTCATTTTGCAAGAAGATACTTGGACATAATCAAATAATTTGATATGTTTCTCATGAAAACATGAGACAGGAGAAAGTAGAAAGTCCTTTATCTTTTCCTTGAGGTGAATGTTAGTGAATACAATTTAATTCAACAAATATTTAATAAGTTTGTCCTATTCAAAATACTATTTCTGGCATTTGACATCCATGAAGGGGAAAGACAGTCATTGTTCTAAGGGTGTCTGCAGGAATTCCTCATGGAGGAATTCATGGCTGTGGCACTTGGTGTTTTTTAAAATTCAGGACATCATGAGCTCTAATTTTTAAAACCTTTTCTGCTTTCAATACTGTATTAAATTTCATATTGGCTACAGGATCTCATTAAATCATATCTCCCAGGTTTCACAGGATAATATAAGGGAGGGCTTCTGAAAATGTCTTGATAACAAAGCTCTGCAATATTTCCCTTGAAGACAGGTTTGTCATTCCTCTTCAAAACCGCTTAATAGAAAGCCATTTTATTTGTCTTCCTCATTTGTTTTATTTCTGAATTATTCCATCTTTTTATTATAAATAATATGTAACAGAACATTCAAGGATCAACAGCAGAACATGAACAGACTGCATTAAATTTTTACCAGTCTTTACAGCCTTTTACCAGTAGGCTGTTGTGGTTTATTAACTAACAACCAGTTTGTAACACCCAGCTGAGCTGAATCAGCATGGTGCTGGGTGTGGAAGACCCACCTGAGGATTGTTGCCAGCAGCATAAAAGAAGAACTGGAGGAGAAGATGGAATGCTTTTGATTTCCTTGAAGAAACTTGTCATGCTGGTTTTTTCTTTTTCTTTTTTTTTAATTTTAAAGAGAAAAAAAAAACACAGAAAAGCAAAACAAAAAATAAGACACAGACAAACAACTACAGGGACAATAAAAAACCCCAAAACAATAACATTATATGCTTTCAAAACAAGGTGATAACAATTAAACAATGGTTTTAATATGGCATATTGTTATCTTCAAAACAGTAGCTTAGATTACCAGATATAGACACACAAATTGATCTAATCATATAGTATTGACTGTTCTTTCCCAAGAACTAATAGAATTAGCAGTATAACCATCGTAGCTATTTTATGTACATAAAAACAAATTTATCTTTTCATTTTCCCTTCCTTTTCTCCTTGTCCCTATCCTAGTTGTTCTTCCCCCTTGAGCTGAAAACTAAAACTAGATCCAAGCCTATCACCATACATTAAACTAAAGTCAAAAAGGATCAAAGATCTAAATATTAAAACAGGAATACTAAGTCCCTAAAAACAACTAATTATTCAAAGCTATCTTCATTGCATTTATTATGCAGCAGGCACTAGTATTGAAGTGGTTTTAACTAATATGTATTCAATGCTAACAATAATTCTGTTAGCTTAATTTCATAGATGAGGAAACTGAATCCCAGTTATGAGGTGCTAAAGGCGCGATGCAGAACGACTGGGAAGCAATTCTGAAAATTGCACAGCCTAAGTTCTAAACCACCATGTAGGGCTTCTGCCTCACTCAGTATTGGTAAAGCGCTAAAGGATAGATTTTTCTCATGCTAGGCTTTTGTTTCAAGCTATTTCAAGGATCACGAAATCATTAGCAGTCTTTTAAAAGGTAAAGTCTAATAACAATTCTTGTTTCTGTTTTCTCTCCTAGTTACACAGTTGGAATTTTTAATTCAGCATGCTTTGGAACTTGATTCCCTAAGACTTGGGTCATTTGAGGCAGAAATTCTCAATTGTACTTCACCTTTCCATCCTTCAGTGCAGTTAAGAGTAGACTCTACTTCACTATGTCTTTTGCTAGAATAAAATGAAAAGATAGGTAATCCATATAAAACACCTAGCACAAAGCTCTTCAGAAGTTAATTAAATTCCTAAGAATCATTTAAAGAATAGAAATTTAAATATAGCTAAGGCTAATGCTAATGCAGTATAAATGAAAAATGTTGAATGAGTTCAGATCCGGGTAATGAAAGTGAACACAGAAGTCCCATGTAAATTTTATGAAATTCAAACATGTTAATCACAGTGTGCACTAAGGTAAACCATTTTATCAAACTATTAGGCAAATACAAACAAAGATGTAAAATTGAATTATTTCTCTATTCCCTATATAAATTACACAGAACATACTTTTAACTTTTATTTGTGTTTAATTGATATGTATTTTAATGGGAAATTAGATACTAAAATTAGTTTATTTTAAATAGTTTCATCAAATTTGTTCCTTTTAAAAATACCTAATATCAGAAACATTAAATGTATTCACAAATAATTTTACCTACCAAGTAAATTATACAGTTAAGGATACTTGAAGTAAATATTTCAATAGCTTAAATATATAGTTAACTTTCAATGTAAATGTTTTCTTTAAAAGTGTATTGGTTAGAATTGAGGTATAGTTATAAATTGATAGAATGCAGTGTACTTTTAAAATTATTTCATATTTAAATTACTTTAGGCTCCTAAGAGATGACTGCAACAATTTTGCTTTTCTCATAACAAAGATGTTACTAATTTTTAATTATTTTTTTAGACTTCATATTCTTTTACACTTGCATTGAAGTTTAGCAACTGTGTTCATTAGTCACCTCTTTGAAAATAGATTTGAGTTTTAGAGAATAATCAAAGTCATATATAACAAAATCTATAAAATGAGAAAGATAATTAAAATTTAATATTTTGAGGATAAGACGTAGAGTTGAAATGCAATTATGGCACACAAGTACAAGGGAATGAGATATTATGGACCATTCTGGTGGTAATAATGCTAATATCAGGAAAAACTTGCCGCCATTTTAGTTTGTTCCAGCCATTGTGTTAAGTAACTAGTTCATCTATTTTATTTAATCTTCCCAGCAATTCAATATTATCTTCTCCATCATTAAGATGAAAATATTGCAACTTGGAGATGTAGGTGACCTTCTCAAGGTTGCATAGCAAAGTGGAATACAAGTTTTCAAATTAGGATTGTATGTGTCTAACAACTTGCTGTCTTCACTACTCTTGAAATAAAGTTTTCCAAAATCTTTAGTCACCATGAGTAAGGGCAGCATCGCTGGAGCAAATAGATGATCGGTCTAGGTAAGTAACTGAAGAACAATGTCTATTTCAAAGATGTATTTCTGGAAGAAGGTCATATTACTTTCAGGACACACTTCCTTATTCTCAGGTACCTTCACAAATTCAAGAACAAATCACAAAGTACTGAGTTTATCTAAATATTATGCTGAATAGAATATTTAAGTGGAACTGGACTACTAGTTATTGAATTTGATAAAACACAATATGTCTCTTAATATCTAAATCACTGTAGCAATTTAATTATTGAAAGTCTATAGAAATTTTAGTGCTATCTCATAATTTCAATAACCAAAGAAGGCATATCTACTAAACATGATTTTATGATTCAACCTGATAAATCAATCCTTGACAAGTTATTATAATAGTAATAATTAATAATGAAAATGTATGGCCAACATGTATAGAGTGGTTGTTATTCACTAGTCATAGCTTATGTATAATTCTTAGCTGTATTAAATTTTTTTGTTTAAAATATTTCAAAAAATCAACCTTATTAAGTTGTAATTTACATGTCACAATCTTTGCCCATTTAAAGTATAATTTAATGATACTGAGTGTGAGGTGTCACAGTCTAATTGTAAAACATTTTCATTATTCCAAAAATAAATGCTGCACCCATGAGCAGTTGCTCTCTGTTTTCCATCAACCCTCCCAGCCCCAGGCAACCACTAATAGACTTTCTATCTTGATAGATTTGTCTGTTCCAGGCATTTGTATAAGATGGATCATACAATATATTGTGTTTTATGACTAGCTTCTTTCAGTTACCATAATGTTTTCAAGATTCCTGTGTGTCATAGCTCCAGACAGAATCTCCTTCCTCTTTAGGGCTGATTAATCCACTGTATGGATATATCTTTTTTATTCTCTCATCAGTTAATGTATGCTTAAGTTATTCCCTCATTTTGGCTTTTGTGAATAATGCTGTCACAGATATTCATGCTCCAGTTTGCACATGGAGATCAGTTGTCATTTGTATTAACTTCTGTGTGAAGCAGTGTCACTGAACACCTCATGGATGAGATAGGCTAGAGACTAAGGAGCAGGATGACACACTGAGGACCATGCAGAGACGAAAGGCAAAAGTGAATTTCAGTCCCATCCCAGAAATTTCAAAGCCAGAGTTCTTTTCCTAGCATGGTACCTAAGTTACCAGAATTATTTTTATTTAAATAGAGATCAGAGGAACAACATCTTCAGTCAAATGAGAATGTTTCTAGAGATGACTTTTCAGAACCATATATTTGTCTATCTTTTCTGCAGGATCTTTACTTCTTCCTTTCCTTTCTTCTGGAGCACCTCATAACGTTTGCATGTGTAGATGAGGGATCTCGTGACAGGGCACCTTAAAAACTTTCAAAATGACGTCGTTAAAAATTCACGTATGCTCTGTGAAATCTAACTTGTGATCATAGGGAGCTGCTGTGGAACTTTTTAGTTGATGTAATCGTAAAAGCTATTGGTAAATAATTTAACCAAAAATGAGTTTATTTTCCCAGGAATATCTTGAGTTAGGCAGTGTATAATAACAGTTTCATTAAAGACCTAGACTATTATTGAGTCCTAACTTTGTAATCCTCAGTGAATTAGATTTATACTTCATGGTCAAAACATAGTTCTTTAGTTTCAGAAATCAAAACTTTAGTGAACCTAGGAAAAAGGATGGTAGGACTCTAGTCACATATACATTTAAGAAAAAAATCAAAACAGAGCTGGGCGTGATAGTACTCATCTGGAATTCCAGCACTCAGGAGGCTGAAGCAGGAGGATTGCCATGGGTTTGAGGCCAGCCTGGGCTACATAGCAAATTCAAGGCCAGCCTGAAACTACAGAGTGAAACCTTGTCACAGCAACAACAATAAAATCCCAAACACAAAACCTTCCCTCACAATAGCCAGAGGACTTTCATGTATTGTTCAGAACTATGTCACCTGGCCCCTTATAGTTGGAAGAGATGCCAAGACTTCTAAGTTCTTTTTTTCTTTAAGTCTTCAATCAGCTATGCCAATATGCCTTTATTTTACTGACTGATAAATTTAAATTCTATAGATTTGGTTGTTATATATCTAGAATTCCTCATGCTGTAATCTGATTAGTTAAACATAAGTGAAATGAAAACTCATACCTATCTTTAGTATATTAGTTTTAATTTAAATTATATTTATTTTATTTTAAAGAGAGAAAATATAGTAAAAAACATACAGAAAAATCAGAAACAAGACCAGGATGTCCATTGTCACCACTCCTATTCAGTATAGTTCTGGAAACATTAGCCAAAGCAATCAGACAAGAGAGAAAAATAAAAGGAATAAGGATAGGAAAGAAAGAAGGTAAACTATAATTATTAGAAAATGACATAGTATTCTACATAGAAGATCCTAAAAACTTCAAAAGACTTCTAGAATTAATAACCAAATTCAGTAGTATAGTTGGATACAAAGTCAACACTCAAAAATCAATAGCATTCCTGTACACAAACAACAAGCCCCCTGAGAGAGAAATAAGAGAAACCACACCCTTCACAATAGCATCCAAAATAGTGAGCAATCAATCTAACAAAGGAAATAATAGAGCTACATACTGAAAATTATAGCATTCCTAAAAAAAAGAGATAAAGAGGATATCAGAAAATGGAAAGATATCTATTGGTCATGAATAGGAAGAACCAACATTGTGAAAATGGCCATACTCTGAAAACTCTTATGCAGATTCAATGCAACCCCAATCAAAACATCATTAATATACCTCACAGACCGAAAGAAAACACTCTGGAGGGCTGTGCTTCTGGCTGCTGGACTGGTCTAACCAGGAGGAGAGGGATAAAAGCTTTCAGATACCTAACTCAGAGCATCTCTTGTAAGTCACAGAGAGTGTATTAACCACATGAATCCCATTTCATGTTGTCAAGGCCTTTTTGTCTTTATTATCTTTACACCTTTATTTGCTATCATGAAAACACGTTATCTATGGAATCGTTCAAAAATCTGTGGAAGTTTTAAGTATTTTCTTCAAAATCAACATTAACAGCATAATCTCAATGAGGAGTTGAGAATTAAAAAGAAGCAATAGAAATAAAAATGAGAGCAAGCAGGGAGAAGGTATGAAATACCCTAAATTACTAGCAATATGGGAAGAAGTGAAACTTTTGGGCTAACAAACTTTAGTTCAAATACAAAAAGATTGCTTTGACTTTGCAGCGATTTTGGCTATGAAACCTTGTTTACCCACTCACACCTGATTCTATGCTGCAGCGTCTGGTGAAATGTTGGGATGGGCACTGGTGGGCACTATGAATCAGGGTCTTTTTCTAAGCATGCAGTAGATGAAAACTAACCTAGCCACGCATACCATGTAGGAAAGAAACACTTATAGCAATGCCTTGAAGAAAGCAAAAACTTCTGGACAGAGCAACCATAAATACTCAAACAGAAGTCATTATTTTGACTTTGCAGCTCAAGTTCACTTCCCCTGTTATCTTTGATTTTTTTTTTTTTACAAGTGAAAATTAAGGCACATTTTCTGTGTTGTACCAGGCTGTTTGGGAAAATAAGATGACAAGTGACGGGGTGGAAGAGAATAGCGTTGCATTTATGTAGGATCGGAGTGAGACTGCTTTTTGCACTTTAAGACAGGACGCTATCCTGGCCTGGCTCGTCCCTTGGCTGCCCTGGCCTGGCCTTACTTCTGAATCAGTAACTTTCTTGGAATTACACTCAGGTGGGCTCCTGGTGTCTCATCCCACTGATTACTAAGTCCATTAGAAAATAAATAGCAAAATGACAAGTCTCTATTCAATTTATAGTGTTTTTACTCCTAGCTATGGCAGCAAAGGATTTATCTAGGGTTGAATTCTCTTCCGTTTTCAACCAGTCCCATTATGCAGGGCAATTTAAAGCCGCTGTTCACAAATTGCAAAATACTGGGAAACAAAACCAGAAAAGATTGGTTCTGTGGTTGTAAATTTAGTTACTTCACAGATACTAAATATGTAGATTTTAAAGTAGTCATATGGCTTTTAAAAATAAAGAAAGAAAATCATCTCCTAGCAAATCACATAGAAAATATTTGGGCTTAAATTTCCTACCTGAGGGATTGATCAAACAGAAAGTTTTCAGGCCTATTGTTTTTCAACAATACTGATTTTCAGTAAACTTCTATTTGAAGTATTTATGCCAATGCTCTAGTGGTTTCTTTAATGAGATTTCAACACTGAGAAGTGGGGAATGAGCACTGCGGATGGTGCCTGATTTTTGAGCTACGATCTTTGAACAAAACCAGATAATTCGCGTTATGCTCATCTTGCCTGGAATGAATTCCTTCATTATCAGCCGTGGCCCAGCACACCTGTGGTCAGGCAATGTTTGTTTCACATTCAGTGGCCACTGGGGAAAGCATTTCTATTAAGCCATGCCCTGGAAAAAGACAGGTGAGTGAATACTGAATTGCTGTTCAACTTTGTGCTTATATATGTACATGCTGTGCTAGAATTAGGGGGTCTCAAATTTTAGGAATGTTAAGAAACAATGCGCTATCCAAAATCACAAAATTTTCCCATTGGAAAAGAATCATAGGGAAAACTTGGATCAATATAAAGTACAAAAAGGAAAAATAAATTACTGGGCCTGAGATACTTAAATGGAAGGATGAAAGAGCTGTTCAGCTTGATTAGATAGAATTTTCCTGGCAAACACTAGAATCCACTCTGTGTCTTTCATAGGTGCTGCTTCTTGCTAACTGCACTGAACATTTATATTTTAAGTGTTAAAACAAATTATATTTGTAGAAATACAGAATGTAACTCTAGAAAAACCCATTGTCACTTTAGGATTAATAATAGCCTTTTGCTAGATTTTCATTTTGTTTTGACTTTACTATGAATTTCTTACAGGCATAGCCTTACTTAGATTCTCAGAATTTCATTTTTTAAAACAAAATATATAGAATGACCGTGAAGTAGTAAGCCTAGTATAGAAACTGGGAACACAGAAGACCACTTTCCCTTTTCTGTGGGATTTATATTCCACTGGGGAAAACAGATGGAAAATAAATAATAAAATAGTGAAAGGTATTAAAAAATAATATTATGCAAATTTTTTAAAAAGAACAAAGATGGTAGAAAGAAAATGCCAAGCAAGTTTTCAAAAGATGATGAAGAAAGTTCTCATTGATAACATGATATTTAAGCAAACACCTGACAGAAAGGGAAGAGGGGGAAACCTGAGGGAAGACATTTCCTGAGCTATACAGCTAGCCGAGGGCCTAAGGTGGGATCCCCTGAAGAATAGCGGGGATCATTGGAATTGGAGTAGGGAAAGTGTACAGAGAAGGCAGGGAGATTAAAGAGGCTAAATAACCCAGAACCTTGAAGACCACCAGGTTTAGTGTTGCCAGTGTGAGGGAAGCCATTGGAAGGTGCTGATCAGAGAACATACATGAATTTCCTTGTGTCTTAAGGGGATTACTGATGTACAGAAGATAAACTGAAGGTAGGTAATGAAGTCACCAAAGAACCCAGTAAGGAGGCCATGATAAAAATGCGAGTGAGATGAGGTAATAGACTGGAAAACATGAGAAATTATCATATTTTGGATATACTATATTTTAAAGCTAAATCTAAGAAAATGTGATGGTGCAGTCAATACTGGACATAGGAGAGAGATAAGAGTTAAAGATGATTCCAAATGACTGTAGAGATATATTTGTCATTGCTTCTTAGTCTTTTGGCTAAGATCAAGTACAAATAGTTTTGCTTATATGATAGGCAAAACAAATTGGAAAGACTACATATTGATGTTTGTACAAGAACGATCAGAGTCTCTTACATTTGACGTCTAATTAAAGGTGCAAAAGAGGAACTTTAATAGATGATTGTAAGCTTCAGGAGAGGAGTCAGACCTAAGGCAGAAATTTGGGGTCTCAAGAAATGTTAAATTTAAAAAAATGAATATTTGGACTTGATTGAATAGTGTATTTTATGACCTTTTGAAATCAATCTTGCTCCTACTTCATATTTATTCATTATTCTCTCAATAAATAATTGTGATGTATCATGTGCCACATAAAGTACTTAACTTATGTGTGGACTGTACTCTCATTGGATTCATGGGCAAGAAAGTGAGGCAGAGAAGAACCAGAACATCACAATACATAGTATTAAGTGCATGTCCTGAGCAATAAAATGTTGCTGGGGTATTGGACAGGAATTGTGGCACCTCACAGTTACTGAGGCAGGGAAACTCGTAGAAATAATTTATATATTATGTGAGATCTTAAGGATGAATAGAGCATTGAAATCTCAGGACAGGAAAGTTATTTGAGGCAGATCGGAGCAATCTATGCAAGATAAAGAACACAGTAGTCAAGAAAATGCAAGAATGTTCAGTTTGTTCTGACATAGGGTAAGGATTTGTGGAGAATAGATAAGAGCTAAAAGTATAGAGGGCATTTTTGAGAATTTGTAGTAAGAGTAAAATGAATGAAGGCAATAAAAATATGAACCAACAAATGTTTTATCCACTAAATATCAAACAATGAATTTAAGAATTTTCTCACTGAAATTGCTTCCATCAATTTTCATGTTTTGAAAAATATTTTCCTAAGAAGTAAATTTATTACTTATCTATAATTTATTATTTTCTATACTTGATATTTCTACATCATTCAGTTGCTAATATTCAGTTCAGATTTTGATGCACACGTAGAGAACATCTCTGAATACTTGAAAAATCTTGTAAACTTGTGCTTGGTTATATTACTGACAAATCAGCCCTCTGATGTTGCAGATAGATCCAAATCTTAAAAAAAAAACAAAAAACAAAAAACAAAACAAAAAAACCCCCAATAGAACCAAGTACCAAATGACAGAGAAATATATGTTGCACAAAGAGAGTTGGAAAAATGAAATTTAGAAATTCCAGACATCTCAATTATCATTTGGTAATAGCAGCTATTTGAACTCATAGCCAATGCTGAGTATCAAAAAAAAAAAAACCCTCAAAAACAGTCTATGATACCTCACCAAGTCTTTTTCAGTAATGTGGTAAAAGAATTGTTGGAATGGCTAACAGTGGAATGGGGTGGAGAAGACAAAATAGGAAATGAAAACCAAAAGTAGGCAAATGTAGAGACTTTAATAACACAAACCAGTTCTAGAAAGTGTAGGTCAGAACAGGGAAGGTTCACAGAAAAACTTCAAACTGAAGCTAAAACAGTGAAACTTGCTCTCAGAATCAATCTGGTATCAGAAGGGTAGATGCCAAGGTGCAACTAAATAATACAGATTACCTTTCAAATAAGATGTAGCAGGGCTCCTTCACATGCAACCGTGTGCACAGGCAAATGACACACACAGTAACAATCTACTAATGTCCTTCTAGATAAGCCAAATGCTTCAGTATAACTTGTAGGTGGTATTAGTAAATAAAATTGTGTCCTTCCTGAATTCAATAATAGAATATACTCACTGTATGGTTAAACATCAGCTATACACACACACACACACACACACACACACACACACACACACACACATAATGCAACCTAATACTGAAAATTCTTCCCCAAATAAATATTTATGCTATAAATAGAAATAATTTCCTTAAAGAGAAATTAGGAAATTCACTTATTTAATGTAACATTCCTGTTATATCTTCCAAATTTTAATTCTCCATCTTTAAATTAGATTCTGTTACATAGTTCAACAGATGATTTCAAGACAGCTTCGGGTGAAATTAAAGAGATAATGGGCTAAAGTGATGAGCCCTTTTTGTGGAGAAGATTATACAAAATTTTCAGTTTTGCATGAAAATTGTAAAATTTCTTATCCATGCTAGACAGGTCAACAATATCCATTATCCAAGAAAAACAAAACAGGTTTTATTATCAGAAAACAATATATAAAACTTGGATAGCCTTATATTTTAAACAAAATGTCATATTTGTGTGTATTTTTAGTCTTTGGATTCCTAAAGTAGTAAATAGAATTGGTTAATAGTTACGTTGGCCAAAGGAAGAAGAAATAATGCCAGACCAATCTAATTTTCTTTTATGACAGAGTAACCAGCTTTGCAGATGGGAAGAGCAATAGGTGCAATATATTTTTCCTTCAGGAAGGCTTTGACTTTGCTCCCCAAGATATGCTCATAAACAAGCCAGAAAAATGTGGCTGTTTATTTATGTCCGATGTCAGATGTGTGGAGGTCTTAGAGACTAGTCGTCAATGATTCAGTCAACAGACCAGAGCCTTCTTCGGGGCTCTTCCAGTTGCACTACAGCTCAAAATGTAGAACAAAGGCACATGACACTACCTTTTAATTCAGAGAGATTTGCTAATGACTTAAAAGATGATTGATCTGAACCTCAGTTGATAAGAGTTTGAGTAGGATGAATTAAATTATTTTTGGAATAACAGACTTATAAAACCAGAAAGAAGTTATTTTAGCAAGGAAAATGGCAAGCAATTTTGTGAGTTGAACTCTGTCGCACTAAAAGACATATTTAAGTCCTAACTCCCTCTGCTTGTGATTGTGAGTATTACCCTATTGGATTTAGTGTCTTTGCAGACGTAATCCATTTTGAATGAGGTCATTAGGCTGGGCCTTTAGTTAGTATATTTTCCCACTTCCTCTTCCTGAAGTGGTTAATGCCAGTTGAAGCTAGAAAGACTCAAGAAGTTTATCACATGATGAAAAAGACAGGGAGCGGACCGATGCCAGTGCAAAGCAAGGAATTACCAAAGATAATTGCGACCACCAGAAGCTAGAAAGAGGAAAGGAAGATTTCTGCCCAGAGTCTCAGAGGGAGCATGCACCGGTATTACTTATGCCTTCATTTTAGATTTCTGGGGTCCACAGTCATGGAATGTATTTTATTGTCATAAGATACCCAGTGTATGTTACTTTGTGATGGCAGTCCTAAGAAGGTAATGCTGTGACCAATAGCAAATGCACCACCGACTGAGGCTGTAGATATAAGGATGCTAGAGCCCCAGCTGAGACACTCTGCAAAATATTCTCGTTTAGACCTTAGTGTCCTGAACTTTATAAAGGAAAGGTGATGGAGCAGAGTGTAATTATTTTACACTTTTACTACCAGAATTCTCCTAGGGATCTCTTTTCCCAGAAGAGAAAAAGAAAAATTATTTTTATTCACATAATCAAATTTTATTGATTAAAAGCTCCATTTTTTACAAAACATTATTTTATTAAAATTTTACCCAGTACATAAAACATAAAAATTGTACATATGATTGAAGTACTACATGACCTCTCAGTGCATGTATAAATTAAGTAATGTTTAAATCAGGTTAAACAGATCTATCTGTTTGGCTAGCTGTCGCTAGAGCATGGTCAAAACTGACAAGATCTTCTATTCTAGCCTTTACCAATACAAGAGCACATGATGGTTTCCTGTTGTCCCCCTAATACACAATGATCTACCACAGCTCCCTACTCCACCTGACTATTACTCAGTACCCTGAGCTCAATTTTGTCCCATCCCATCCTCCTCCTCTTCTCTTGAGCCTCAGGCATCCACTATTCTACACTCACCTTCTACTAGATCGACCTTTTCAGATGCCACAGGAGTGAAACCATGCAGCACTTTTTTTCTGTGCCTGACTTATTTCATTTAACTTTCTGTCTCCCAGTTCTATCCATGTTGAAACAAATGACAACATTTCATTCATTTTATGGCTGAATGGAATTCCATGGTATGTGTGTACCACAAGTTATTTTAAAAAATTCATTCATTCGTTGTTCTTGTTTCCTAGTTGTGAACGGTGCAACAATGAATATGAGAGTGCCAATGTCTTTTCAACGTTTATTTCCTTTAGATCTGAACCCAGGAGTAGGATTCCTGGATCACATGATAGTTCTATTTTTAAGTTTTTGAGGAGCTTCCTATTTTTTCCATAGTTTCCACCAATTGCATTCAAATGTTACCTTTTCTAACATACACACCAATGCTATTTATCTTTTACTGGACTGAGGTAATACAAGTTTTAATTTGCATTTCTCTGATGATTACTGATAGTGGTTATTCATATGCATGTTGCTGTATGTATCCTTTTGAGAAATATCTGCTTAGTTGTACTGTAACTTTTTTGATCAGTTTATTTATGTTGTGCTATGGAGTTTTAAAAATTCTTTTTACAGGGCCAGGGATTTAGCTCAGTGGCATAAGGGCCTTCCTGGTAAGTATGAGATCATGAATTTGATCCCCAGGACCAAAAAACAAAACCAAATAAATAGATCTTTATACAGTCTGGATATTAGCTCCTTATCAGATGTTATTTTTTTCATTTTTTAAAATTTTATTTAAAGAGGGGAAAAATAAAGCAAAACAGAAAAAAAGGGTAGAAACAATACAGAATTTAAAAAAATGAACAGTAAGAACTCACTAGTTGATACATTACATATTGTCTTCTTGGATGTAGTTGTTCAAGTTACAAGATCAAAGCATACAAAGTGGACATTCAAACAGTGAGGCTGCAAACAGCTCCGTTCTCTGATCCAACAAAAACTTAGCAACATAGTTATCAACCCTACACCCTTAAATATACATGAGCACTTGTTGTTCCTCCTTTTGCTTTTTAAGTCCATTATCTGTTTAGTTATATCATGTTTTAGGTTGCTCAGTACCTTGCTGATCTGTTTTGCTGTTGTTATTTACTTTTTAAAATTTTTTTCTTATTTATTATTTTATTTATTTATTTTATTTTGAAGGTAGCAAAATACAGCAGAACAAGACAGGACATAGCCAACTGAGGCAGTGCAGTGAAATTGGCACAGAACCTCACCGCAGGCCACCGGGACAACAGCAATAGGCACAACAGTACATCTGGTTTTCTTCACAATAGTTGTTCCTTCAATCAGGCAGAGCAATATTGAAGGAAATACTGAAATTACAAGAACAGAATGTTGAATAGAGCAATACCATTGATCAAAACAGAGCAAAACAGAGATAAAATATTTGCCCTCAAAGAGATGGCAGAAGAAAATTCCCCTTATTTGCTATATTGCCTATAGTCAAATTCACAAGACATGCTCAGATCTCTGGCTCTCACTTTCTGGGGGGTTTGATTCTTATCCCGCACCCGGGTAGGCTCAGAGCATGAGCTGGCTGCCCATTTACCCAGCACCCCAAGGTCCAACATGGCATGTCAAGATCTCAGGAAAGACAGATTTTCTTACATATCCCAAAGTACTGTGTTTTCTTCTAGAAGTTTTGAAATTTCAAAATTCTAACATTTAAGTCTTCAACTCATTTTGAGATTGTTTTTATAACTGATGAGGGATAGAAGTGGTTTTTTAAAAATTTAGTTTTCTGCATTTGGATATCCAATTTTTTCAGCACCATTTGAAAACACCATCCAGTGTATGTCTTTTGCACTTTTGTTGCAAATCAGTTGGCCAATTGTGTGTGGGTTTACTTTAGAGTATCCTATTGTGTTCCAGTGCTGTTTTTGGTTTTGGTTTTTCTGGCTTGTTTACTAATATCATGCTGTTTTGATGACTAAACCTTTGTAGTACACTTTGAAGTCAAATAACATAATGCTACCTGCTTTCTTTTTTTTTGTTCAAGATAGATCTTTCCATTCAGAAATTTTGCCATTTCATAAAAATCTTAAGATATTTTGTCTAATTTTGCGAAGAATGTCATTAGGATTTTGGTAGAGATTTTATTGAATTTGTAAATCATTTCGTGTAGTTTGGGAATTCTAACAATATGAATTCTTCCAATTGATTGGGTTGTTTTCCATTTTCTATGTCTTCCATTTTCTTTATTCAATGTTTTATGATTTTTATTTTAGATATTCTTTGCCTCTTTGGTTAAATTTATCCTTTTGTATTGTTTTTATGGATATTATTAATGGGATTGCTTTGTTATCTCGATTTCTGATAACTTCTTATTGGCACATATCAATGCTACTGAGTCTTTGTATGTTGATTTTTTTCCCCCCCTTTGGTACTGGGGATCGAACTCATGACCTTGCACTTGCCAGGAGGCCACTGAGCTAAATCCCCAGCCTCTGTATGTTGATTTTATATCCTGAAATTCTACTAACTTCATTTATTAGTTGCAGTTTTCCTTCCACCCCTAGTGGAGTCTATGGGTTTTCAATATGTACTATTACGTTGTCTGTAAAGAGTAACAATTTCGTTTCTAATTTGGAAGTTCTCTCCTCCCCTCCCCTCCCCTCCCCTCCTCTGCTCTCCTCTCTTTTCACTTTATTGTACTGAATAGGGATTGCAGAACTGTTGAATAAACTGTTGCCGAATGATGACTACTAAAAGAAGTCATTTTTGTTTTATTCTAGATCTTAGAAAATTTTAGTTTTTCTCAATTCAGTAGGATGTTAGCTGCTGACTTACTGATATTGCTTTTATTATATTGAGGTATGTCATTTCTATACTTAATTTGTTTGGAATTTTTATCGTAAAGCAGTGTTGAATCTTAAACACCTTTTCTGCATATATTGAGATGATCACATGGGTTTTGTTCTTCGTTCTCTTGATGAGATTTATACCATTTACTGACTTGTGTATACTGAAGCATCCTTGCATTCATGGGTCCTATTTGATCATACTGATATTTACTTAATTGTGTTGTTGGATTGAATTTGCTAAAGTTTTCTCGAGGAGTATTGTATCCATGGTCATCAAGCTTACCGGCTTGCACCTCTCTTTTTTTTATTGTCTTTGTCTGATTTTTGGGATCAGAATATTAGCATCATAGAATGATTTTGGCAGAATCTCCTTTTTGTTTTTTGAAATAATTTAAGATTTGGAATTCATCTTTCTTTAAGTGTGTGGTAAAAGTTGGCAGTATTCCATCTTGTCCTGCATTTTTCTTCGCTGAAAAAGCTTTCATTATTGATTCAATCCCATTTCTCAATAATACTTTGAACAAGTGTTCTATTCCTTTTCAGAGTTATACTTGGTAAGGTACTGTGTCTGTATCCAAGATCTTGGTATATACATCCATTTCTTTTACATTATTAAAGTTTTTGCCATGTAAAGTTGTTTATGATAATCCCTCATAATCTTTTTTATTTCCTGGTGTCAGCTTGATTTCCCTTCTCATTGGTGACTTTTTTTGTTTGTTTTGTACTTTATTAGTTATACTCTAATCTTTATTATTTATTTCCTTTAGTTTGGGGTTTGGTTTGTTCTCATGTTTTGCAAGTCTTTTGAGATACAGCAATCAGGTTTTTTTTTTTTAGATCATTTACCATTTTTTATGTAGGCATTGATTTGAGAAACTTGCCTCTTAATACCTCTTTTACCACTTTTAGCTGGTAGATTTTGCTGTGTTTTCAAGATGTTTTAAAATTTCCTTCATAATTTCTTATGTGCCCCATTGGTTGTTCAAGAGTAAATTTAATTTCCATGTATTTATATAGGTTCCAAAGTTTTTTTCTTATTATTGATAACTTTTATTTCATTATGGCCAGAATATTATGTTTAATTTTAAAAAACTTTTTGAGAGATATTTTGTGGCCCAGACTGATGTATCCTGAAAACTGCTACATGTGCTTTTGAAAACCATGTACATTTTGCATTGTCCAATGGAACACTCTGTTGCTGTCAAATCCATTTGTCCTAGAGAAAAACTTAACTTTTCCACTGTTTTGTTGCTGATTTTTGGTCTGGAATGTAGAATATCTGGATATTCATTCTGGTATTCAGCTATTAAATTTCCCTGATAACATTGTATTAGAACCTATGTCTCCCTCTGGGTTTGTTCATAATGTTTTATATATTTGAATTCGCTAAAAAGTACATATATATATTTGTAATTCTTAATTTTTTACCTAATCAACTGCTTTATTGTTATGTGTATGATTTTTTCTTCTTATGCTTTTGATGTAATCTATTTTATTTGAAATAATTGTGTCTATTCCTGCTTTCTTTTTCACTCTATTTACACGTGCTATCTTATTTTATCCCTTTATTTTCAGTCTATGTGTGTCCTTAGAGGGAAAGTAGCTTTCTTGTAATGACATAAATAGGTCTTGTTTCTTATTCATTCAGGCATGGTATATCTTTTGTAGGAGAATTTAATATGTTTACTTTAAGATAATTATCAATAACCTCTTGCAATGGCCATTTTAGAATTCTTTTTCTAGTTTCATTGTAGTTCTTTTCACTGTCTGCCTTTTTATTAAATGATTTATTCTAGTTTTACATTTTGATTTCCTTATTAACTATTGCTTGCCTGTTATAGATTTATTTGTGAGGCTTACAAAAATTTCTTTTATTATAGTAAGCAATTTTAAAAGATAGCAACATAAAATATAGAAAAATGACCCAAAAAATAAAAACGTGCTAAAAATATTTACTCTTGAACTCCATTCCACATTTTGCATTTTTTGTTTTCCTAATCAGCCATTTTTCTATATTGTAACTTCTTACCATACTAATATAGCTATTTTAGCTATTTTTAATGTCCATTCTAAAAGTATGAATGATTTACTTATCATGTTTACAATATTTGATCTTTCTGAATTTATTTGTGTAGTTATGTTACTAGTGATTTTTGGATCTTTTGATGCTTTCTCCTTACTCATTAAAAACTCTTTTGGTTTGAACAACTCCTTTCTTCATTTCTTGTGGGACAAGTCTTAAGAGGATATATTTACTTAGCTTTTATCTGTCTAAGAATATCTTTATCTGTCCATCATTTCTAAAGGACACCTGTTCTCTGCACATATTCTTTGCTAGTAAGTTTTTAAAAATGTTCTTTAATACTGTGAAAATTTTGTTCTACTCTTTACTGTCTTGTAAGTTTTCTTCTGAGAAGTCTGGTGTCAGGAAAATTAGGACAGTCTAACATGTTGTTTCTCTTACTTTAATGCCTTGAGAAACTTTTCTCCTTAAAACCTTTGAAGAAGTTTGATTAAAATATGTCTTAGGTTATGGTTGATTGAATTGAATCAGACAAGTGAATTTTGACTTTCTCATATTTGAACATTTGTGTTCTTCCTTAAATTGTGGGGGGAAATGCATATTTTTATAAAATTGGGCATAAATATTTAGTACTTTCCTATTCCTCCTGCAGCCCAGCACATGGGCCCTAATTTACATCTTTTCATTAAATTGTTCTGCCTCTTAAAATCAAGCTAGGATGTGGTGATATCTCCCACCAGTTATCATGGTTGTGCTGTCAATTTCAATTAGCCAATAATCTAATGGGAAGAAAAGGAGCTCTTAATCTTCTGCCCTCTGAGACCATCTAATCCTAATCATTTACCAAGATTTTACACAGTTCCATCTCTTCCAGAAAGCTTTTCTTGGTCTGTGCTTTGCTTCTATCCTCTCCCCAACACGTGTCATCCGCTTGAATCAGCTGTAATTGTTTAATGTTTTCTTGGGGTATGCAAGTAGATTACAATATATTACTCCCTGATTGATTTATTTGAATAAGGTGAAAAATTTGAGTCAGTGTGAAATGTTACAATTATAGTTTCAGTATTAAACTTCAACCTATGGCAATTAGTGGTGAACATTTTCTTTTATACTCAAATAAGAAGTTCAGGGAGAAGGATAAAAGAAATGAAGGCAGGACTGTTTAGAGCAATTATCTGTAACCCATAAAACATAAAAAGAAATTATATGGGGAAATTTTACTGGAAAAGTAGGAGGTAATAAGTATTGGCTTGACCATTATTGTTTTAACGTTTTTAAATAGAAATCACACGCTTGACAATCCGCTTGATGACAATCAGTGTAAAGATAATACAGGTTCACTCCTGAAGTCCTTCCAAACCACCAGCTGTATAAGAAAAATAATTACACTCTCATCACAAAGCCAAAACAAAAGTAGTGAAGATTAAGCAGAAAATCCCAGGGAGGCTATTCAGAGCACCTTCTGCAGGTATAGTCAATTTCATTCTGCATGATGTTTATTCTTTTGTCAGATATTTATAGTCCTAATACCAAAAGTCCATTGAACATCAGCCATTGATACAGTAACATAAAATAGATTTATATATTTGGCTTGTCTAATACTCTATTGGAAAGAGAAAGCATTGCTCAAACTAACAGCTTCCTTTTTAAAGAAATACTCATTTTAAAATGTGGTCTTATATATACAAGATGGGTTGAGACTTGTGTGCTGTAAATATTTTAAGAGATTTATGTTTGCATTAACTGTCCTTTTAATAAAACTTCAATGCACTAAAAACACTACAGAGTTTTCAGGGAGAAACATACTGCTTGTGGTTTCCAAAGTTTAAAAGTTTGTTAGCAGAAAGGAAGTGTTAAAAACTTCTAAAGAGAGGATACCATTGACATATTTTCAGACATTTTATTACTTACAGAAAATATTCCTATATTAAATAATGGTGGAGATTCTTTTTTTAAAAGCTTTTAAAATGAGCTCTTTTATTGGAGTACTTTATTAAAATACTCCAAAGTTGTACACTTACATTTTTTGATGCTAAAAATATATACTATATCATCTACATAGTCTCTGTCTATGTAGTATCTTTATTTGAAATGTTTCTGTTTGTAAAACATGGAAATTGTCATCAAGGAACAGAACATCTGGAGAACCTTGTGCCTGGATCTTGTTTCATTCATCTTCTCCATGTTCGCCCTCCATTTATCACAAATCACTCTAAACTAGAAATCTATTTATTGTTTTCTAAAGTAATACTGCCCTCAGGGCTTGGGATTTAGCACAGTGGTATAAGTGCCTGCTTGGCAAGCACAAGGCTGTGAATTCAATCTCCAGTACCAAAATAAATAAATAAATTAATTAATTAATTAAAATAATGTAGTCCTCAATGCTGCACATTTCCTTTTTCTCCTTATCTACAAACTTCTTGAAGGAATAGCTCACACATTGCCTCCTTCACTTTCTCAGCATTTCTCATTGCATATCAATCTGACCCCATGCTCTCATCATCTACCTGAAAGTCACTCTTGTATTTGTAATAAAAATCTGTAGTTGTGGCTTTCTATTAATTATTTTAGTTGACTTTGTGAAGCACTAATTCATGTATATGCAAATTTGGAAAAGCATAGGTGTTGTCTTATTTAGCATTTTCAAAAATGTTTAAGCAGTGAAACTTTCTTAAATACAATGTTATTTAGAAGTTCAGTATACGTACGGAAGTGACTTAATAGAATTCAGGTGGGGCTACATAGTGATAATATAGATGTCACTTATAAAAATCCTTACCGAGATTTTTAAGTAGGAGAATCGTTTTTGTAATCACATAAAGAGATACCTGAATCCGGTCATCGCTGTTGGTTTTTCTCTGCTGTTTCTGAATTAGCAATACAAACAGTGATGGAGCGGTAAGCACCGTGTCTATGTTAAAGGGAAGTGATGGTGAAGATGAGAAAGAAGTGGAACCTGTCCTGCTGCTGACACTACTTATCACCCCAAAAGCACACGCTTCTCCCTCAGTCCTCCTACAGTTATCCCCTTATGTTGAGAACTCAAGGGGCCCTGCTCTGGAAGTCCCAGTGGGACAGAAAAAGCTTATTATAATTACCTTTACCTGTCATGGCTCATTGCCTGAGGCAGATTTCTGCAACTCTAAACAAAGTCAGTGTTTTAGCAGCAACAACTAAGGAGGGAGCAAATATATTGGAGAGCAGAGTAATAGTGTCTACAGTAGCTACTCTCCAAACTGTGTCACCACTCACCTTCATTTCTCTCTCTGTGACTTCAGTCTTTTTGGAGAAGACATTTTTAGCAAAGATAATAGTCTAATTTAAGGGTTGGGGATATAGCTCAGTGGCACAACGCCTGCCTGGCAGGTGTCGAGAGTTTGATTCTCGGTTAAAAGAAATGTACTTACTTTTTTGGGTTATGAGAAGATAGAACACACTCCTAAGAGTTCACAAATGTAAGGTTGTAAAAATCTTGTTTCAATTTTTACTACACTGCTCCCAGTTCCTCTGAAAGTGACTGTGAGCTACAATACTACTTTTAGAGAATCCAGAATCCTTTTTTATACAGTGACCTAGATGATCAAAAAATGTTAAGAGCACTTAATATATTTGGGTGTCTTATCCAAAACTGATGAACCCCTGCTGCTGACCTACTGAAAATTTCTTTTATTTATTTATTTATTTATTTATTTATTGGTACTGGGAATCAAACTCATGACCTTGCACTAACCAGGCAAGTGCTATGCCGATGAGCTATATCCCCAACCCCTGACTGAAAATATCTGAGAAGAGTAGAAAATTTGAAGATAGTGTGTTTATCTGAATATCTAATGGGTAAAACTCCAAGCTACTTATTTAAAAATAAATATTCTGAGGCCTTCAGAGTAAAGAAATTTTACTTGACATTTTTTTTGCAAAAGAAAAAGAGAAATCAATGACTTTCAAGTCTTCATTTAATGACTAAACTTTTGTAACCATATGAAAGTACAATTTCTGAACTGAAGATTTTCATAGAGCATCTTAATCTCTTACAACTTATCTTTAGCATATTTCATGAAACCAAAGGCTAGATAAATTGCAATATGAAAAACTAAGGTTCAAATTAATATGTAATAAATAACTAAAAAATGACTTTCAAAAAATATGTAATAAGTAACTTTTTAAAAAATGACCATCCAGGGCCTGAGGATTTAGCTCAGCAGCATAAGCACATGCCTGGCAAGTGCAAAGTTGTGAGTTTGATCCCCAGTACCAAAATAATAATAATAACAATAGTAATAATAATAATAATAATAAACATTCACTATGCTTGATTGTGGTTAGTTTGTGTTTAGTTAGGTAGAGGAAACTAATAAATCATGTAATCAGAATTTGCATAATTTAGTAACTTCTTTGGGAATAACATATTTATTGAGCAATTGATCAAAATTATAAATGTCATTTAGAAAGTTTTACGTTCTATATTAAATCAAACAAGATACGTAAACCCAAATACTTTTTATTCTTAGTATCAGGTGGCCAGCTTATACCTGGCAAAAAAGTCAGTGATACTAAAATAAATATCACTGTTGGTATGAAAAAAGAAATTTCAGAACCAGAACTACACAGAGGCCAAAGAAGTCAGCTTCTTATGGTAACACAAGTTTTCTGGACTAAATTCTATAAGGAGATCAGTGAAATAAATGATGAACTTCATTTTAGTTTTATGAGCCCAGATAGGCAGTGGTTGAGAGTTATGACATCAGATTATTCACTTAAATCAACTTGGATGTTATCATCCAAATTATTCAAAACCTTCACCCATCCAGAATTCTGTATGGATCTTGTGGCCAGGAAAGTCTGGATTCTGACTTTTATGCACCTCTTCATCCATTAAAAACTATATTTCATTACTGAATGTTCTAACTGTACTTTCTGTGTCTACTTCACATCCATTCCTCACATAGCGTCCACTGTTTTAACTATATTTTCCCCTTTTCAGGACTCTTTGTGCTCTGACATTGAGAAGCCTTAGCGCCTCGGAGAGAAACTCCTCCAAGGACTAGATGATTCCTAAAGATAATGAATTTATCCGTGAGAGTATGCCTTTCATACTCAAGCCAATGATCCCACACTGCTTCTGTGTCTGATTTCCACACTCAAAGCCAATATTTCCCTTTCACTAAGTTATCCCAGAGCCAAGAATCAGTCAATTACACACTACAAATTTTCAACCAAGACAAACTTAAAGTGTTTATTGTGTCTTCCCTTTTCCGTGGAAAACTCAACTAAGGCAGTACTCAATAATTTCTCCTCTCTCCTTTCTGCCTTTTTAACAGTACTGGTGCCTTTTCTTTTGCTTTATATTTTTCTTTCCATGTAGCACTAGGGGACCTCTCTCTGGGACCTCTATGTACAATAAATTTCTCTTTAAATTTTCTTGTAGTTTCTCCCTAGAGGAGAACCATCTTGATCATAGCACGTTCTGTACTACAGATCCTTGATACCGGCTCTACTTTGCCTGGGAATTAGATTGGTCCTGGCACTCCCTGTTTTAGCTGACAACTTTGTAAACTTCTCAGAAGCTGAATTTGAAATCAACAACGATTGGCCCAAATTTAATAGAGATAATCTAACCTCTGAAGCAACTGTCATATGAAGCTGGTCAAAACCTCTTTAGGATTTGCTCAGAAGGTCAGGCTTTTGTTAATGATGTCCTGGCCCTGCCTGTCTGCCTTCCTCCTTCCTTCCCTCTTTCCCTCCTTTCCTCTGTCCCTTTCTTTTTCTTCCCTTTCTTCCTTCTTTTTTCTTTGCTTCCAATTCAGAACCAGATATAGAAGGATAAATATAGTTTCCAAAGCAATTACAGAAAATGAGCAACTTCTAGTTCACTTGCCTCCAGCGATGCCAGCACTACCGTGTCATGACGTAAGTAGGAAATGCCTAGAGCTCCCCCTTTTTCCTCCCCAACACTTTCTGGTTGCCTTGCTAAACTGAAGTCTGCCAAATTCAAAAGATAGTGGCTGATGACTTTTCTTTAGCAAGCTCTGAATAAATAGCTTATATCTGCACTCATTGGTACAGCAGGTACGCAGTGTTTGACTCCACATTGTCTGTACTTCTGGGTTTTTTTTTTAAGATGCTTCCTTCTGTCACTAAAATCCATTCACTTGTCCTCTTCATCTTTTAAGGAAAAGGTCATTGTCCTTTCTAACACTCTAAAAAGATAATCTGATGAGTTACTCTTTATGAATATGAGAACACAAGATTTGTGAATGTCTTTACTCTCAGATAAAATGTTTTTAATGAGGTCGGATATTTTTTTCTGTAGAGAGGGTCTTGCTAAGTTGTTAAGTTGCCCAGGTTTCAACTTGTGATCTTCCTGCTTCAGCCTCTCAGATGCTAGAAGTATAGACATGTACTCAGCTGAAACCAGAAATTCTTTAATTTTGTTTTTTAAAGATTTTATCTAAAAGAAATGCAAGTAGAGTTAAGCATAGACTGACAACAGCACCACCAACTTCACCTGGAACCATTCTAGAAATGCAAAATTTCAGGCCCTACTCTAAATTTTCTTCATTAATCCTGAAGGAACTTCACTCAGAGTTTTGAGAACCGCTGCTCTGACTCATGCTATTCTGAATCTCTTTCTTCATTTACACAATGTTTTATGAATTCCGTGCTTTCTCTCTTAAATACTGTGTAGAACAAGTTACTACTATCCTTGAAAACCTAGTATTTTTAAGATGCTTTCTGTATAGAAAGAAAACATGAGCCCTGTTATACAGCACACACTTAAGAAGCCATTAATAAAGGAATTGATTCTTTCTTTTGGCAAGCAATTGAAGATAGGTAGAATTGAAATAATTTAAAAAGAATAGAAATGAAAATGTAGGCCAGGAGAATGGAGATAGTCAACCTCTGTGCTTCTTTTGTGGCACTGCTTAATATGACAATGATCTTAAATTTACACATTGGAGTTACCACTGGATGAGTCACTTATGGGTAACACTTATTACATCAGCCAGTTAACAGTTTGTCTCACTGAACAAGTTTCTTACTGTGTTTGAAACTTCTTTTTCCTGTCAGATGAAAGTAGAAGTACAAATACTTACCTCACACTGTAAGCAGTTATTGAGATTACTTATATAACATTCTTCCAAATAACTATTAGCTGGAATAATACAGTAAGCTCATTTTCCTGTTATAGTAATCTACTATAATTTGAGGATCATAATTTGCTTTAATTTGCTTTCAGAAAGTAGTCTAGGGCATTCTATAATGTTTAAGTTTGTAGCAATAATTAGTGTCCAGATACTCTGCTCTCTGTCATTTTTCTCTTCTTCTAGTTTGTTTTGTCTTTGATAAATGCTGTGGTGAAACTGGCAAATGATATTTGTGTCTATCAAAGTCAGGCTGATGTCTACAAAGGGTGTTGACACCCAAGGATGAGGACACAAGTATCTACTCAATGTCATTGATAATTGTCATGGGATGCTACAGGAGTGGCCATCAATGCAGTTTGTTCTTTTAGCACTGTCATCACTATCAGCGATGTGACCATTGTTGATGCTTCCACTTGCTCCAGAGAGTTACAGGGGAAAAAAAGAGCTCTTACTTTTCTTCACTATTTGTTGAAATTCTCTTAACCTTTTTTTAGGTTCTGAGACTATAGGATAGTTAGATGGACCTTGCTGTTGTATTTTTAAAATCATGGCACCTCAACAGTGTTGTCCAATTGTCCTTGAACAAAACTCTGTGCCTCTTTTGTACTAGGAGCTTCCTTTACCCTGAATATAAGTGGTTCCATGGGGGTTCTAACCTGCTTGGACTCTGAGCTTAGTCAAAAATTTTGAGCTCTAGACTAAACGTAACTTCAACTTGAGTTGACTTCTCCGAGACAAGTATTCATGGAAACATGCAAGTGGAGATAATTTCAAACATGAAGCATTATCAGGACAATATATCAATAATCCATTGTTATTTTGATTAAACCATATCCTTGCTGTGGTTATCAGACTTTAAGGTGCTTCCTGTGATTTTCACTGCCTGGTGTCCATGTTCTTGTGTAAGACTATCCCTGCTAACTTGCTCAGGTGGTAATTGCTGCATTCTGTAAGGCTCTATCATGTTGTAAGACCCACTAGAACAATTTCCTTTCATTGCTTCTAAAGAAGAAGCCTTCCTAAAGTGGGTGCCCATGTCAGATAAGCCCATGTGATGAGGATTTGTGGGACCCTCAATAAGCTAAGAATAATCTCCAGTAAGAAATGAACACCTTTGATCTTGCAGCTTCAAAGAAATGAACTTTGCCAAAAGTCTGAAGGAGTTCAGAATAAAGCCTTTCTCACTTGAACTTCTGATGACCCTGAAGCTCCATGCAGACTGGATTACAGTCCAGTGAGAACTTTCAGCAGAAGGTGTGGCTAAACCATTCAGTGCCTGACAAACAGAAATAATGAGGTGATGTTAATGTGTGCTTTCAAATTTCTAAATGAGGGGGGCCAGAGATTTAGCTCAGTGTTGCACGCACCTGCCTGGCAAGCACAAGGTCGTGAGTTCAATCCCTGATACCAAAAAATAAAATAGAAATAAATAAATAAATAAATAAAATAAAGTAAAAATAAATAAATTTTAAAATGGGCTCTTTTAAATTTGTGGTAATTTGTTGTATATCAGTAGAAACAATACAGATTAAGTAAAGTGTTTGCTATGAGACTTTATAATACCTTTTTCATTTAATTTTTAAGGATAATTTAAAACTTTATTTTTACATATGCCTATTAGCATTACTATAGTAAAGTAAAGCTTGCTTCATTACAATTTCCATTACAGAAACAATTAACAGTTTATGCCTAATGGAATTATAATTATTTATTTTAAGGCACATGGTTTTCACAGTAAAGATTGAGGGACTTCTAATTAAACATGCATAAACGAACATATGCTTTTATGTCTGCTTAATCAAGAAACTTACAAAAATAGTAATTAAAGACAGGCATAAATCCAAAAGGCACTAAAGAAGGGAAAAAGTGTTAATACTGCAAAAACTTTCAATAAAAAATTTCAATTTTGAGAATGTAAAATTTTTGACACTAGGACAAGTGACAAAGAAACTGACTTAAGAGAATGAAGGCAATTCACAACCAACTCCTTAAAATCCCAGAAAACCTTAAAAATTTAACACAGCAGTAATTTCCAAATGTGGTTAGATAAGACAGGATTAAACATAAGAAACTGTAAGTCTCAGTAAAGAGCAACTAACATTCTGATGTCCTCACTTTTCAAGCCAGAGAATAACCATTTTCTGAACTGCTGGGAATAGTATTCTCTGTATAAAAGGTGCTGGACTTAAGGGACATAAGTGTCCAAGAGCAGATGGGAAGCATATGGTGGAAAAGGGAACTAGAGTTGGACATTGCTATGTAGGATTTTATTCTCATGATTTTCAGTTTCCCTCAGTTCTGATCCAGAACAAGAGATAGAAGATGACTTTGGGAGGAAAAGAGTAGTCCTAACGTAGAGATCTTCAGACACTGATGGTTGTTGGATTAGGTAACAAAGGAACCCTGCCAGACAATTTTTTCTGAGAGTTTATTGTCTAGAAGCACCTTTTCCCACATTTATATGTACAGAATTTCTATTCAGGTGTTTAGCATATTAAACTTCAAGCTGGACTCACAAGTGCTTTATTTTCAGTGATGGTCAACTACTTATTTTAGAACAAGTCTCTCACTGAGAAACGTAAAACTGAAGCAAAATGTTCTAAAACCTTCCATTTGACTGTGCTATCAAGTTGCTAAGATGATGAAAGATGATGGTGCCATAGTCATCTACTGAGATTTTTCACGGTTTTTGAAGTTGTTTCTTCATAGAGGTTGGAGACTTTCTCTTAAAAAGGGTCAGATAGTGAATGATTTGGCTCTGTGGCATATAGTCTTTGTTATCACTCTGCAACTCTGTCAGTACAGCACTGAAACAGTCACATGTTTCAGCATGGCAGTGAATGGACATAGCTGTGTTTCAATAAAATTCATTCACAAAAAACTGACACGGCCAATCACCCACAGTTTGTGGACTCCTACTGCAGAAACATTTTGTAGCTTATGAAAGAAGGGGCTGAGAAGACAAAGAAAGCTTCTTATTACTCTTAGTGCTAAGCAAATAAAGTTTAGGGTTAAATACCTCCGAAAAGAAAGTTTGGGAACATTTAGGTTGGGATCTTGGGGCTTGCATCTCAGAAAAAAGAGTAAACTGGAAATACACCGGTCTTTGAGCAGGACCTTGTTGAATTAAATTGACCTGTTATAGCTAATACCACTGGCATGCCCTTTTCAAAACGTATGTAAGTTCTGGGGTGGGGCTATAGCTCAGTCACACAGCACTTGCCTGGTAAGTACAAGGTCCTGAGTTCAATTTCCAGTACCATAAAATAAAATTAAATTAAAATAAAAACATATATGAGTTCTACCAGGAAGATAGTATCATCTGATCATTCATAGTCTCAAATTAATACAAGAAGAGCTAAGCTCAACTGATAAAAAAATTGAAAACAACTGAAAATATAAATAGACATACAGGAAAATGGAAATATACTGATTTCAAGCAATATTTACAAATAACTATGTTGTGGAAAACAGAACACACACTGAGAATTTTATGCTGAGAAATGGAAAAAAGGCTATGAAAAGGTAAAATTGTAGAGCTGAAAAAGCAAGACAACATTGAAAGCTGAAAAAGGAATTTAATAAGAGAGTAGGCACAAAGAAATGAATCAAAGAATCAAATGGACAATAGATAAAAATGCATATGAGACCTATAACAGATTAAAATCTTCTAAAACATGGGTAATTGGTTTTCCAGAAAAGAGTAGATGAAAAGCAAAAGCAAAAGTGATATTCAAATAGGTAATGGGTGAAATGTTTCAAAAACAACAAAAAATAATATTACCTTACAGATTTAAGAATCACTAGAAATCCAAATAGTTTTAAAGCATAAAGCACCAAATAAAATACTTCATCCTAACCAAACCAAAAATATTGAAAACCTAAGACTGTCAGTAAAATTGCAAAAACCCAGAGGGGGCAGAAATCTAAATGCTAGAAGGAGGAAAAAAGCTTATCTGAAAAGACAACCTATTAAGACTAGCAGTGACTGCTGAACAGAAACAATATAAGCTTGAAGACAATATGCAGAACAATAATTTCAAAGTCCTAAAAAACCATCTGTAACCTAATATGGAATATGAAGCAATATTTTTTCTAGCAAAGGAGTCAGGAAACGTGATTTGAGGGTAAAATTCAGCTTATCATCTTTATTTGTAAACAAAATTCAGCTTATTGTATATTTTGGGAGAGAACAAATGTAGTCTTCTCATTCATATGACTGTTATATGTGAATGCTTTCATGCTGCGATAAAATAGTTGGATAGTTGGGATATTATATTCACAGAACAATACTGTATTTGACCTTTTATAAAAAATGACTTCTTAAAGATGAGATGAGGTATTCTTAGGGAAAACAAAAGCAGAATAATTTTTCATCAACTTATGTATATATATGAGGGGGCCTTGGTTGAGTAAACTGCCACAAAAAAGCACACAGATTCTGTGAGGAGTAAATAATTAAACAAGGTTAGATTAATGAGTGCTTGGTGTCTGATCATTGGCCTCTCCCTTTCCCCAGCAAACTGCCTAGCCTTGACACAGCTCCTGGCTCAAGCTGCTTGTCTTCTGTTTTTTCTCTTCCACTGATATTCTAAATAAAAGCCAGTGAGTTCTCAGCTTCAGTGCTACTCCTGGGAGTCTTCCTAACACTGGACCATTTTGGTTGAGATAACCCCTCGGGGCCTGTAGGTGTTCAGACCAAGGCTCACTTCAAGGAATCTTTTCATCCTCTGTGCTGCCATGGTCGCACACTGCAACACATTTATAAAGAAGAAAACTTTGAGAAAAAATGAGTAGTAGAAAAAAATGAGTAGGTTAGTGCAATAAATAAAATGTATTTAGAGGGACTGGGGATTTAGCTCAGTGGCATCAGCACCTGCCTGACAAGCATGAGGTCATGAGTTTGATCTCTGGTATCAAAATAAAAAAAGTATTTAGAATTAAAAATATATGACTGTAGAAACATATGATTCAGGATGAGGATATCTGGAGTTAAATGTTTGTAACATCTCTGTAGTATTTGTAAGTGGTAAAAGTACTATATTATATAGCATTTAATTCATGGAAAATTCACTTCACAAAATCTCTAACACTAAAATAATAATTTAAAAATAATTATAATAGTTTATAATTATGTAAATATGTATAATAAATGAAAATCTACCCCAGATGGAGTTAAGAGGGAGGAACAAAAGAAATAGAAGTATTCAGAAGGAAGCAAATAGTAAGATGGCTATCTTAATATTACTCACAAATATATTATTAATTACACTTCACTGGATATAATTAAAAAATATCTCAGCTAAAGTTTGAATGATAAATAAGATTAAAAATAGGAAAACAACTAAACACATTATATGTACTGTATATAATGCTTAACTATAAGCATTTAGGATAGTTGAAAGTAGTGTATAAAAAATTAAACCATGTAACATTATCATATATGGAAATGCACCTGTATAAACATGAGACAAAGCAAACTTCAGGGCAAGTCAGAGAGCTATGTTAGAATGGTAAAAGTCTTATTACACCAGGAATCTACCCCTTAAAATAAAAATAAAGAAGCAAAAAGAGAAAAATATTAAAAAGATGAAATTGTGAAATTTTAACCCATCTTAAATAAAAGCACAAGAGATGAAAATAATTTTTAAGGACAGATTTTGAGAAAATCAAGTAACTTTGTCCAGTTGACAGAGAGACCTCTTCACACAATAACTGCAGACTACATGTTCACTATAGAGTTATAAGGTACATTTATAAAAATGGCCCTCATGGTGAGCAATGCTGACTGTCTCCTGAAATTTTAAAAAGTTACAATCATATGGACTACATTCTTTGAATATCAGAGAATTAGGGTGAAAATGAACAATGACTACATAATATTAAAATTATAGGTTTGGAAATTAACAAGTTTATTTTTGGAGAATTCATGACTGAATATAAACATAAGAATGGAAATTAGAAAAACTTAAGCATGGAAATAAGCTCTGAATTATAAGGAAAATACTATATGTTGAAACTTTGGACTGAAGCAAAAGTCAAGCTTTAAGACATGTATTAAAGGAATAGCTGTAGATGAATGATCTTCTTTTTCTTTTTTCAGTGATCTTATTTTTCATCTCCATAACTTTGAAATACAAAAACAAAATGGATTTTAAAAAGAAGGAAAAATGATGTAAAAAAGAGCAGTCATAGCATAGAAGACAATATTAAAGCAAATTTAACTGAACATTAATTTTTTGGAAGAAGAAAAGCAATAATAACAATAAGCACCAGTGACAAGAAAAGAGAAATTGGAGCACTAGTGAAAAAGGTAATAGGCTACCAATTCTATGCACCTGAGAAAAACAGATAAAGTATTATGAATAAATTTGAAAATTTAAAAGAAGTAAAGTAGTTCTCAAAAGTGCACCCACAATTTACCAAATAGGCATTTACAAGAAATCAAAATTTATATAATCTTATCTTCATTGAAGAAACAAATATGTAATTTTAAAACAAAGCATAAAATGGACTCATTAACATCACATTCATACATACTCTTCCAGGAAGCAGAAAGACATAAGTCCTACACATTTTAACCTAGTAGAAATGTGGATATAAAACTTAAAAAAAAATTTCACAAAAAAGATACCAAATGTCAATATCACATATCAGTAGTGTAAAAATCTTAATAGCATTTACCTCTGGAATGATAGGAATGTTAATGATTGGGTGCTGAAATGTTCAAACTTGACTTTGTAGTGGTTATGTTAAATGGTTCCATTGCTTATGACTTGTGTACTTTCTCTCTGATAATACATTTCAATAAGACACCAAAAATTCTAAACATATTATCTGGGAAAGAAGTCAAGGTGGCCAACCAGTGAGCAACAAAATACAAAGCCTCCCAGGAGAAACAACTTATATGCCAGAATAAAACACCCCAGAGAGATCCAGACAGAGGGAGATGGATGCTCTTGACACAGGAAGAAATTAAAACCTAAAAAAAGCTCATCAAATACATCAGGACTACAACTGAAACAGCTGAAAATTACAGAACAGAGTGTTTTCGTTGGTGGTGACCTGCCAAGTTTACAATGGCCTGAATCTGCACCGGCCAGCAGAGCCACCCAAACTCATTCCCGCCTCCACTCACAGGAAGCACAGCAGTGCTGAAGTCAGGGGTTGGTGAGCCCAATGGAAAGTGCAGCCAGTGAAGAGACCTTCATTAATCCACAGTCAGTGCTGGGAATGAGACCCCCCACCACCACGGGAAGGGCGCGACCAAATGGGCGACATGCTGGAATCTGTCAGGAGGAGCCTGAACTGGGAGCGACAGTGACTTCAGTTGGTTCCTCCCTCCCCAGAGCAGATTCCTGAGATTTGCTGGGACTGGGAAACACCCCAGGCTGGCACCCAATGAGCTGTCCCAAATGGATTCCCTGTGCCTAGCAAGTAATAACCAGGTGAAGGCACCTGAAGTTTGGCTGGCCCAGTGGGGAGGGGCAGGCATAGGCAGCCACTGCTTGCACCTCAGTGACAAAAGCAGGCAGGAGAGGGCAGAGATCCCTCGCCAGCATGCTTTGGAGGAAACATGGTCAACAGGGAAGGGGGCTGGGACCTGCACTGTAACCTGTGTGGAGAAAGCCAGGGCCATGACAGGAGAGAGAGGCAAGAGGAGGCCCTTAGCCCAGAACCATGAAAGCAATGACCCAGAAGAGGGAAAAACAAGGGAACCTGAGGGTGGCAAACATGCAACATCAGACATGACTTCAATAGACATAAAGAGATATCTTTGGGAACTTGTAGACGAGCTCAAAACTGAAATATTAAATCAGGTAAAGCAGGATATGACTAGAGTAATAAAAGAAATGCTCTCAGGAAGCATCTCTCAGGATGATACAGATGAAAGAAGGGAGGAACACAAAAAATGGAGAGAAACATTCGATAAAGAATATAAAGAAAATATAGAATACATGAAGCAGATTCAAAGAGACTACCAGGAAATTAAAAACTCCATTGAAAGCTGGCAAAATGCCTTAAAAGAAACTAAGGATAGACTATCAAAACTTGAAGACAAGTTTGCAATGTGTGATCATGAAAGGAAAGATCTCTTAAAAATAACAAGGAAACAGGGAGTAACAATACAAAGGCTAGAAGATGACAAGAGAATCTACAATTTAAGAATGAGAAATGTAAACAAAGAAGCAGGAAAACATACAGATTAATTACAAAGGCTATTCATGGAAATAATTTAGGAAAACTTCCCAAGAATGGAAAAAGAAAATGACATTCAGTTGTGTGAGGCATACAGAACTCCAGCCACCTACAACCAAAACAGATCTACACACAGACATACAATAAACAAGATTCCAGAAATTCAATATAAAAACAGAATATTAAAAGCCATCAGAGAAAAGAAACAGATTACCTATAAAGGTAAGCCCATTAGAATCACAGCTGACTTCTTGACACAGACCATCAGATCAAGAAGAGCTTGGAGCAAAGTATTCTAAGCCCTGAAAGAAAATAACCTCCAGCCCAGATTGATGTACCCTGCAAAACTGTCACTAGAAATTAATGAAGAAACAAGATGCTTCCATGACAAAGAAGAACTGCGCGAGTTGGTGACCACCAATCCAACCCTACAGAGAATACTGAAGGACATTCTAGAGAGAGAGAGAGAAAAAAAATACCAGGATTTTAGGAACAGTGGCAGAAAGGCCTCAATGAATGGGGCAGGCAGTACATTGAAGGAGAAAACTAGACAAACAGGCAGAAAAACAGCAGAGCAGAAATGAAGCAGAGAAGGATGGCTAGAATCTCTAACATAGATGGCCTTGATACGCTATATTGTTAATAGTGCACCAGGATCTAAAACCCACATTATTCACACTACTCTGCTTAGATGTATTATATTCTGTTCCAGTCATTCTACCTGTACTAAATCTGAGGGCACAGACAGTAATCCTGAAAA